>SMSR01016187.1:147380-181406 GCA_019453355.1 Ceratina japonica | reverse complement strand
TCGTTACCACGGTCTTCATGTCTCATTTTCGTTCCTTCATTCACAGACAATAACATTTCGAGTACTGTGCAAGCCATAACGTACAAGTTAGTCAAAGGTCCAGGATGAATGCTTTATTAAAAAATGCGGTATTTACAATATTGCGTTGACATCGATGACGTGACTTATCCTGTAATAAATCCTGATCCGTCCACAGTATCATGATTCTCAAAGCACGATGAAATTCTTGCCGAAAAGAACAGAGAGTTAAGAGGAAAAAAAAAAAATAAATAAATATGCTATGAGACGAGGCTTCGTGAAAGCTTTGATACCATCTGGTTTAGTCACACGTATCACAACAGAGCTCCGGCAGACACTTAATGTAGACAGACTGTACTCGACGATGCTTACACTGCGTTTAGTGACAATGATTAATCACAAAAGCTCGATGCGTCGTTATTAGTAATACCTTCTTAATTTAATTATTTAGACAATCTGAACTATGGATTCGTGTCTATTTGTTGACGTTGAATTGGAGAATGATTAAGTTCAAGTTCTTTTATACACCTCAATATTTTAATAATATATTCAATTCTATTAACGGATTTTCAATAATTATTTAAAACATACAAAATTATTTTCAAAAAAGTTTGCATTTACCAAGAATAAAGAAAACTGTATTTAAAAAGTAGAAAATAAGTAAAGGATTAAAATTCCGTACTGATCATGCTCCAATTATAAGATAACGCAACGGAGACGGATGTACCTAAAAAGAGATACGCATTGATGACAGATTAAATGAAGAAACACAAATAGAAGAAAAACGAGACAGCGTGATAACAATAAGCGTACAAAAGTCCATAAATCATGAGTAATGAATTTTGAAAGCCAACACAAAGTATACATCAAGTTATGTCGAATTATTAGATTGTTTAAAGACAATTTCGTGATGATGGACGTGAAATACATACAGACAAAGTGAATCATTATTGAGAAATTTGAAAGGCCGTATTATATATACATATTGTACACTTAGCGATAAGAAATGGTGCAAGCAATCAGCTCTCGCACGTTACCTTAACTTTAGTTGTACAACGAATTTTTAATCTTATGATATGAAAATAGCAATGCGTATCGTATATTAGTTATAACATAAAGTTCGTATACATAATATGGTGCAAGTGACAGTGACGCTAATTTTACGTGGCCCGGAAGTGCCGGAAGTAGTCACTAAAAATGTGCGAGTACATTCTGAACCGGAAAGGGGCAAGTTTTATTTCGATTCTCAAGAATACGCGAGATTATTAATCCATTTCACGTCAGATTTACTTAACAGCTTCTATGCGATTTGCCCGCTTCCGTTTCCGGTCCACCTTAAAAGTACAGTGATTTTAACGCATACGAGTCACAGAAAGGTACCTAAAAAAGATATGATACAAAGGACAGTCTTTCCTACGTGACTTATCTACTATATCATTACATATAAGTACATTGGTGTCTACAATCACCATAGGAAAGTGTAGTCTCTATGTCGCTAAAAATGGAAGTAGAGTGCACAATCGAACATTATATTCGTGTCGTCGGGATTAGTGTGAGAAAAGGGGGCTGTGTCACGTGAATTTACATCGTTGTTCGTGTGAGTTTTGAGCACATATTTGATCTCTCCCAATCACATGTTTCAATGACTTCTTTACAATATTTGTAATAGTAAACGACAGTCATTAGAAACTTAATTTGTTATTCACAAAATGAAACGACAGTCCGATGAAAATATGTATATGAAAGATTGTCGATGTTAGTAATAAATAACGATATTTCTTGATTTCGTTTAATCGTGTTGAGAAATCAGTGTTCGACTTGACTTCGTATTATAATGTGAGAATTCATTCCGGGTAGACAAAGTTATGATGGTAGCCGAGTCTCAAACTATGAACAAAAGCACCATGCAACATTTACTGCGTCGACGTCTCTCAGTGATCGATAGGTGTATGACAGAGCGATGAGAAGAGAACGGTACTCCGTTTATCTGATTTGCTATCTACATGGAGTTTGTGAGAGAACCAGGAGCTCGAATTCGAGCAAGACATTAGAGACTGACCGAAACTGCGAGGGACGAGGGGGCTAGCAAAGGGCTTCGTTGAATATTCTTAAGGGAAGCAGGGTTACTATTAAACGGAGGTGATTCAAGCATAACTTTATCGTGACGATCGCATCTAGCAAGCAGAGATGAGTCGATCCTTGATGACGGGGAGCATGAATAATGATAAGTGTACGAGGATGAAACGTCATCGACTTCGAAACGATCGGAATGACTTTAAATTTCAATCGCAAGGGAATGCCACAGCATCGGATTAGCCACGCAACAAGCACCGCTTCCCATGTGAAACGTGAAAAGAGCAAATCTGCGGGGCGTACATAATGATGAGGGGGTATACATCNTGATAAGTGTACGAGGATGAAACGTCATCGACTTCGAAACGATCGGAATGACTTTAAATTTGAATCGCAAGGGAATGCCACAGCATCTGATTAGCCACGCAACAAGCACCGCTTCCCATGTGAAACGTGAAAAGAGCAAATCTGCGGGGCGTACATAATGATGAGGGGGTACATTGAACGCACGAAACGCTGCAGCTTAAGATCGTCTTATGTACACTTGCTCGGGGTCGATACATCGATGGGTGATATATGGTGATAGAGAATGGTGTGCTTTTCCATGTACCAAAGGGTAGGGGAAAAAAAAGAACAGAATGAATATCATGCCGTTTGGTAGCTGGTCTCGCTGAAATCGAGATACCCATTTCTTTTCTCAGATACAAAGAGGGGCGCATACGGAAGGGGATGTGATGATGACGAAGTGATGGTCACATGACATTAATTGGTCATATGACTTACCACCCAATTGGTGATTGACAGGATTACCGGGAGGCAAAGTCCTGGCATCCTGCGTGTCCCCGGGCCCTGACGAATAGAGTGGAACAGACGTCCGATCGTAACAGAACTGACTGTTCTGCATGTCAGCTGTGTTGATTGTATTGGCGGTCGTGTGGTATATCATAGAAGAATGTTGTTGGTTGGAGAAGTGTTGTTGGGTATTCGTTACGTTGTGTTGATTATGAGTCGGTGTCACAGGGTTGCAACCCGAATGTGGATGACTAGGTGAAAGAAGAGGTTGTTCCTTACTCACTCCGCCGTAGTGCCGGGGCGAACCTACCCCACCTGCAACATCAAGCTTGTCTATCTTCTTGTTCCTCTCGCGTGTATCTTAGTAAAAATGCTTTGCAACGACTCTAGTCGGTTTTCTTCCGATGGGGGAACAGCTCAACGGGAATTGCATTGGTCATCGTATTAAAACAAGTCTCCGAGGGGTCAGTGTCCGTTCAGTACAGTGCAGCTTCGGTAGAATTACTGATATTCGCATTTTTTATTAATTGTATAGACAGTATATTTCCAAGTTCGTTATTTGATTATTTCAATTTGATTCAACTTATGATTTGGAAGTCCTACATTTTTGTTATAAACCGGAGATTGTAATATTACTTCAGCTTTTAGATACATCAATTATTATATCACCTGATTACATGTATTAATACAAGTATAATGTCTCTTTTTGTTTACATCGCGTACTACGAAGAAATACTTGAATCGTTGATATACTTACCCCTTTTATAAAAAAAATATATATTTATTAAATCACACCTTTTTTCCAACGCTTTTTTACCTTTGTGATTATATAAGGAAGACACATAATAAAAATCATTTACGATCTCTCGCAAAATATCCTATCCGCATACCACATTATTATATATGATACGATCACATAAAAAAAGATCACAATGTTTCCAATCAGTACACGATTTATTCTCAACAAACGCACCCATGCGTAATTAATAATAAAAAAGTATACGTGAACCACGTTTAACAATGACACTGTGCTGACACGATTTTTGTACAACACTGTTTGAAAATCGCTCTTCTTTAATTTTTTTTCATACGAAATGTCCATCGTTTTATATATACCACGCAAAATTTATTAGAGTTCACGGTGTGAATTATCTGTCACGAACTTAAAAAAAAAGAATTATCACTGAGGAATTTCACATCAACCTACCTGGCAGCTGAGTCGTGGCTGAAGGTGTAGACGTGGTCCGTTGCAACCGGTACTGGGCCGAAGGATTCGGTGCACCGGGATTGGGACCAGGAGGAAACTGGCTAGCGGTTGGGGACGTGGGCGGGGGAAAGGTCTCAGCCGGGAACGGGGATTGTCGGGCGGACGCCGGTGTCCCTGGCGACGGCATCGATCTCTGCTGCTGCTGTAACTGCTGCTGCGCGGTCGGCTGTTGCTGCGACCTCACCTGGTTAACGTTGAATAATCTCGGGGTATTACCATAGTTGCCCTTGATCACAAAATGCAAAAGAAAAATTGAATATTCACGGCGTCAAGCTAAGGAACATAAACGTGTTGGACTAAGCTTAGCAAATGATATTTAAACGAAAACGGGGAGCTGCGAGAATATAATTTCATGTTTTATGAGCTCTCGCGTGCGGATTTAAGCGACAGATCGAAATAAACAGGTCACGCGTGCACCATTTTCATTGAAACGGGAATAGAACTTAAAAATAAAAATGAAACTACACGACAGGCATTTAGGACAACCCGTCTAATTAAATAACTCGTGACACGTACTTGCGTCACTCGCGGTGACAGCGGCTGGGGATGCGAGAACGACAGAATACCAGCCGGGGAATGCGGCGAGAGTCGCGCCGCGGCAGACACTTGTTGACCACTGTTGAAGTTATTATTTACAATGGGACTGAAACAAACAAAATCATTAATTAATTGTAACATTTGTTACAATCATTAATTGTTGATTTTTATCTAAGCCGTCTAATATATTCTTTCCGGAAAACATAAAAATATTTGCGATCAAAATTTAAGTGCACTGCTTTTCTACAAAAATCAAAATTAACTTTCCGGACAATCACATCTGGCTTTGGCAAATAAGTTCATTTGGTTTCTTAGGTCAGAATGGAACACAATGTCTTTAATACGCAGAATAATAGATTAATTTACTATACTCGTATGAGATTTATTGAGTTCCGCAATAATCTTCTCAATCTCAATTTACAACAAATGTTAGAAAAGTGGCAGTACTATCCTCAGCCTGTTAGACCGAACGAACTTATTTACCAATCTAATTCTTTTTACATCTAAACGTTGCTTACTGTTGTGGTAACGTTGAAGGATGAGAGTACGAGTGAGCAAGTCGATGACCGGAAGCCATCTGGACGGATCCCCCATATCCTGGAGACACTTGTGAATCTGGTACACTTGATCGCTGGAAGAAATACAATTCATTAATACCACATAAAATTCTTAACTCCACAAACNTCCTGGAGACACTTGTGAATCTGGTACACTTGATCGCTGGAAGAAATACAGTTCATTAATACCACATAAAATTCTTAACTCCATAAATAAGCGAACATGTAAAATGTGAATTACTTTTAATACCTGTAACGATACGTTTGGCGCAACGGTGTTATTGAGAAGATTATCGATATTGTGGATGCTGGTGCTAATTTGGTCCGTAGCTGTAGCATTCGAAGGGATGAGCAACTGCTGCTGTTGTTGTTGCTGCAGGAGCCTCTGCTTCAGTTGCTGCTGTTGCTGCTGCTGTATCAATTTCGTTCGCTGCTGCAACTGCAACTGTTGCTGCGTGAATTGAGCTGTCACCTGCCTGACACCCTGCTGCGTGTTAAACCTCATTCTCGGCTGCTGTTGATACATCGGCGGTGGCTGGTAACTATGACTCGTCGTTACGGGCGTCGTGCCCAACTAAAATTATATTACCCACACATTAGTTACGCACGTACGCTACGATGAATAGAGAAATCTAACTTAACCCAACGATAAGTCTTGCGGATTAAACGATACGGTAGAATTATAATTATTGCGCGGGTGTTACATTAGAAAATGCGCGTGGAAAGGGTATCGACTTACCGCGGTAGAGTAAGCTGGAGGCGTGCCAGGAATTGTTATGGTGGAAGACGTTGGATTTACGGCAGTCTCGCATAACATCAACGACTTCTGTATCGCGTTAATCGCCATCTTCTCGTTCAACGCATTGTTTTGCGGCGCTTCGATTACATCTAACAGATTTGCTATCGCAGACGAATCTATTGAATAAAAATTATATTGTCTATAATCCTAAGTACTTTCGCTGTCATACCGCAGCGCGCTGCGCGCATTATATATACTCCGCACGAGTGTGTGTTAGCTTTAGTTCGCTGGCAATTATTTCGGAACAAAGCACCGTTAATAGAAGCAAAATCACAAGAGTTTGCGATTATTTCCCTGACAGCGAAAGTTCCGCGTCGTATACGTCCGACGTAAGTCAGTATAAAAGAGTTTACATTAAATACCGTTTCATGCGCGTCGTGATAGTGATAATCGATACCTGTGATAGCTTCGTCCGGTACGAACTCGATAACTTGATCTAAAATATCGGATAGGTCTGGATCTGATGACTGATTATCCCAAGCGGTGGGATCGTTACTTGGTTGACGGTACTCCCCGCTGCCCGTGAATTCTGAATCGATTTGACCCATCTGAGGTCTTTGTTGCTGCAAACAACCAATTCATTTCAATAGAATTATTTAATTTCCCTTTCTTTCTTCTTTATCTTTATAAAATATATGAAGTCCTTACCTGACTTAGCATATGAGTGAGGTAGGTATTGGTTGCTTGACGAGGTAGTTGTCTCGACTGGCTTTGGAGAGGCGTACGCGCGGAAGTAGCGGTCGTCGTAATCGTATTGCCACCAACTGACTGTATACTGCCACCTGCCCACGACTGTTGCTGCTGCTGCTGCTGTTGTTGTTGCTGTTGTTGCTGCTGCTGTTGTTGCTGTTGCTGCTGCTGCGATTGTGGCTGCGATTGCGACTGTGGCGGTTGCGGTTGCGGTTTTAATCCTATACTCCGAAGCTTATCCTACCATAAGTAACGAGTAACGTTAATTAATCTTTATTTCGCTTTTATCCCAGGATGAACGTGATAATTATTTAATTTTATTACTTGTGGCGTTGCCGATATCACAGATGCAGGTATGGGTGGGATAGTGGTTGGCTGAGGTGGCTGTTTGGCCAATAACGAGGCCAACATTTTGTTCTTCTCCCAGAGCTTGCTGGTCGCGGTCGACGTGCCGGAAGAAGACACCTGATGCGACCCGTCCATGGGCCGTTTCACCGCTATGTTCAAATCGCCATCTTCACCAGGTCTCTTCTGACCGACCTGAGTTGAGCTACCGTGGCTGTCACCTGACTGAGACGGCGATGGCGTGGTATTCCTAAATCCTAGGCTTCGCAGTAGCGAGTCCTCTTCCCGGGTCTGTGNCTGCTGTTGCTGCTGCTGTATCAATTTCGTTCGCTGCTGCAACTGCAACTGTTGCTGCGTGAATTGAGCTGTCACCTGCCTGACACCCTGCTGCGTGTTAAACCTCATTCTCGGCTGCTGTTGATACATCGGCGGTGGCTGGTAACTATGACTCGTCGTTACGGGCGTCGTNCCAGGATGAACGTGATAATTATTTAATTTTATTACTTGTGGCGTTGCCGATATCACAGATGCAGGTATGGGTGGGATAGTGGTTGGCTGAGGTGGCTGTTTGGCCAATAACGAGGCCAACATTTTGTTCTTCTCCCAGAGCTTGCTGGTCGCGGTCGACGTGCCGGAAGAAGACACCTGATGCGACCCGTCCATGGGCCGTTTCACCGCTATGTTCAAATCGCCATCTTCACCAGGTCTCTTCTGACCGACCTGAGTTGAGCTACCGTGGCTGTCACCTGACTGAGACGGCGATGGCGTGGTATTCCTAAATCCTAGGCTTCGCAGTAGCGAGTCCTCTTCCCGGGTCTGTGACTTGCACTGCCAAATTTCATCTCTCGTTAATCCATCAATATTCACATCAGTAAAAATTCCAGAATATAATTACAAGACGTTATTTTATTTCGACACTATATTTTGAATATTCTTTTATGATGACACTAAACCTACCACATTGATCAAATGGACCATCATATCTTTGTACCATTCACATTATTGTCTTCTAAGGTTTTAATATTGAGATTATATGAAAATGAATTTATCATTATTTTATGAGAACTGTTAATTTATTAATTAATTCAGTAATAAATTGACTATTATCTGTGTTTAATTATAAGGATAATAACTTTCTTTAATCACTGGTAATTCTGGCCAGGGACGGTAGGAACAGGCTAGGTTACAGGATAGGTTAGGTTACAAGACAGGTTAGGTTACAAGACAGGTTAGGTTACAAAATAGGTCAGATATACACGAAATGTAGGTAGGTTTAGTGTTATAATATCATAAGACTTATGGTGACCAACCTGTTGCTCTTGTACCTTTCTCTCGTCGTCTTGATCTTTCAAGAGTTGTTGTAGGAGTTCGTTCCTCTTTTTCAAACCGGCGCGTGCTTCTTCGTCCTCATCGTCATTCTTCTCGTTCAACAGCTTTAAAAACAGACGAGTTAAATGTACTAACTAGCAACTGGATATGAAAGTTCTATCGCAATCAGCCAATAAATATACAAAAATTCTCGTAAACATTGTTAATTCGTAGGAAATTATTCTCGATCTAATATCAGAAGCTTATAGGCTGATCACAGACTCATGGAAAAAACGAGAGATAGAAGAAGAATACGTAACATACGTTATAACGTATAATGCAAAGCAATTGAAATCACCGGAGTGACACCAGTCCGATGCCACGCGAATCGGATATCAATGATCAGCTCGTTTACCTGTAGCAGCATATTATTTCCAAGCGAAGATTTCGAATGCTCCATGCTCGGTTTCGGCATGTTGCTAGGACTCGTTCGCACTTTACTATTATGTTCAGGATGAAAATCGTCCTCGTCTTGCTGATTCAACAAGATCTTTAATATCCTATGTTTATTTTGGCTCTCGGAATCATTGTTCGTATTGTCCTGACTGTCCTCACTAGCACTAGCTCCCTTGGTCAACAAGTTTCTGAGTCTACCGGACTCCGTGGACACAACACTGTTTTGAGTCTCTACGACTGATGTCGGGGTGACAGCGCCGGCTTGTCCAGCCGGGCCGCCAGCAACAGCTGAGCCAGCAACAGACGTCGCCGTGTTTCTCGCGTTATTGTTCCCGGAGTCCATGGTGGCCTGGTTGGTGGTCGAGCATCCCCCGGCGGTCTTCCCTTCGTCCTGCCTCTTGGGCGTCAGGCCGGCGGCCGCCGGTCCCTTAGCACTAACACTACTAGCAGCGTTGTTCGTCAAGGCGGATGTCTGCGATTCCTGAAGCGGACTGAAGGGGAACGAATTACTGAAGGTGTGAGCTGCGTTGCCTGAGGTCGGGCTGAACGCGCGCATGGGACTGCAGTGAGGCGCCACCGCTGTATTAGAGGAGAACGTTCCCTGGGGACTCGGAGATGTCGGAGCTGGCTGGGAAGGTGGTCGTGAATTTGGTGGCCCGCTCGCTCTCGACTCGGGCCTATCTGCCCAAGCGCTGCTACTATCCAAGTCCCATGTGGAACTGGGGAAGAGCTCGAATTCCAAGTCCATGTTCCCCGAAAAGTGGTTGAACGGATTACCGGTAGTTAGCGACGGCAGGGGGTTGTTGCAAGACTCGGCCGCGCTAAACACTATCGAGTTCGACGACGAGGAGGATGCCACCGTGTGCGACGACGTGCCCGCCAACCCCCGACCACTGATACCACTCACTTGACCGTTCAGATGCGCCACGGACATCAGCGGGCCACCCACGTTATTGTTATTGTTACCATTATTATTATTACTATTATTCGCACAACGGTTACTAGAGTGTCCAGAGCACACTTTGTTGTTGGAAAGCTGACCACCCTCGATAGGCGTTAAGTCATTGTCCCTATCATGGACAAGAAACAAAACAACACATATATTTACCAGTTACCATAAAATATATACGAGATTTTATTTCTGTTTAATCTAACACTAAACATTACTACGTAGGTACACTATCTAACGTATGGGGTAGGCGATCTTACGCGGTGAACAGTGCTCGGTTAAGTAGCCTCCGCTAAAGCTCACGGAGTAAAATGCCAATGCATGATTCAAACTCAATTCGACGCGAAAGTATGAGAAAATGAAGATCGTCCGAACGATTAGCCAATGGAGAAGAATAAGTCGTTGAATAGCGATTGAGACGGAGAGTTTGAAGCGCGAGCAAATATAATGTTTCTCGTGTCTCGTGCACTGTTTACCAAGAAACCTTGAGCGTCCGAGCCACCTTGCTACCCTGCAGTTGCATAAGCGTAAGTAAGACTTGCCACACTCCACCATGATCACCATAAATCTTACTTTCGCTAAGTACTTGTAGCCTGAACACTGTATGAGACACGATAACGTGAATACCTCGAGGTGAACGCGAAACACTTTAGCAACATGAACAATATTTCTTAATAAAACGCGCGCTTATAAGTAATGCGGTAATAAGCAATTAGCATGTTTGAACGTCTCAGCATTTACATTCTCACGTGATTTCTCGATAGTTTGAGAAGAATTTCAGCCAATTATGGATTAAAGCTGTGCTGCGCGATCACCTCTCTTTTTCGTTCACGTCGGACGTCACGAAATTCGTAAATTAAGAATGAAAATGGCAAGGATCGTGAGAAGTTGTCTGAACTTTAACGTAACGGCAAACATTGTCACTTTATCTCGCAACCTTTGCCATTACGGATTTTTTCAACGACGATAATGTGTGAAAAATGTGAACGGNGCAAGGATCGTGAGAAGTTGTCTGAACTTTAACGTAACGGCAAACATTGTCACTTTATCTCGTAACCTTTGCCATTACGGATTTTTTCAACGACGATAATGTGTGAAAAATGTGAACGCTTAAGAACAGACATTACATGGAAAGAAGATCGTGTATCGAGATAACGATTAAGGCCGACGCGTGCGATACATGGTAACAGATAATTGTTAGCAGACATGGTGTTAAAAAGCAGTATGTAAAAGCGGTGAACGTGGTCCTAATTCTAAAATATCGTAAGATGAGTAAAAAAAAAATTTTCTTTCAATTTCAAGAGTGGCCAGATCTCCAACACCGGAAGGAAAGTCCCGTGTGTCGCGAAGCATGCAAGATTTTTTAAAAATATAAGCCTAAAAAACCACCACGGAATAAATATGGAAGATTTTTTGGAACAAATTGGTGTAACACAATTGAATGTTTGGAAGGGATTGAGACATTCTCATTATTATCAACCAATTGATTTTCATTCTTTTGAATTTCTCCTGTTTCCCTGTCATCGAATTGGTTTAATAAACTATTAAAGCGATATTAAGGAAAATTAGGCAAATAGAATTAATTAGCGAAAACCTAACGCAACGGGAGGTTTATAGTTTATAGAGAGAATATGTGTAGATATAGTCACCCTTGCCTGTATTCCAACAGAAGAGTAATTAAGCGATGTGGAGTAATACGTTAACTTAATTAACCAGCAGAACGTCCAATATTAAACAGCTTAAACGGTTCTAATTATAAGACAATTAAACGAGCCACGGAATACTGGATAGTGTACTGATCGTACAATTATCATGCGCTATTCGTCGATGATTAGTATCAAGTTATCAATGATCTGATAATATTCGTAACAATCTTCTGCTGGCTTATCTGCGATATCTTTTTGTAATTCTAATGTTAATTGTTGTAGCTAATAATTATCGCAAATACACTGAACACCGCACGTATGCATAAACTTCTTTAATCATTTTACAAATTAATTTATTAATAATTTTGTTAACAAAATCTTCTTAATTTTTTATTTCTATACTCCGGTAATCAGTGTATTGATTCAGTCTCAGATTAAATCAGATAACAATACGAAGAAATTAAATATTTACGACAATAATCTGGGACTGAATCAGTTTTGATGGTGCACAACTATATTAAAAAATAAAATATCTTGCGCATACATAAGACAAGTGAATTGATTCAACTTACCCAATGATGGTGTTGGTGGCCATAATGAAGTCCGTAACGAGTGTATTCATCACACTGGCTTTGAAAAGTTTCGACTTTGTTTGAATGTTAAGGTACTTATCGGAACTAACGCGTAGCCGGTACACAGCGCTGGTACTCTCGCCAACTTGAAGCGTATCGTTCAAGTGTGCGGTTAGCTTACTGAGATCATGAGGGTGGCACAAATCCTTTATTGTAGTGCCAATCAAATCCTGCAAAAAAAAATAAAAACCAATAATGAAGATACGCGAGGATTAAGGATAGTGTTATAAGGAAAAAAGGGGAAGAAAGATATTACCTTGCTTAGGTATTCTGAGTAAGGAGGTGACAACCAGATAACGTCAACCGCGATTATTTTCCCCGTGGTGTCCAACTTGACAGTGAACTGTTCGATGGGCGTACCAATGGGCTTCTCGTTCGGTGGTATCCTGCGAGCCACGCACATTACGCAAGGACCGTTGTCCGAAGATTCAGAGGACACGTCACCGGTCTCAAGACGATCGCTATTATTTGGCAAAAGAGCTGAACAGATTTGCATAGACTCGTATTTCGATACTCGTTGCTGCTTCTCTTCCATAGTCTCTTCCTTATCATCAGGAGGCTTCACCAAGAAGCGGCAAGTGAACGTACGGTTCCTTTGGGGCTGTTGCTGCTGCTCGTTCGTCCAGCCTGAATCACATACCAATTTGTTTCATCGTTAAATCTCGCGAATCATTTTCAATATTAAACAAAATCGAGTTGGCCATTAAATTTTTTTAAAGAGAACTATTCGGGACAGAATTATAAATCGTTTACTTTTATAAATTTAGTTTCTAAAAAAATAGTTAGATATTCTATTTTCTTTAATTACTCATATTTAAAGATTATCAATGTTAGACGTTGAGTAAATATAAATGGTCAGGTGCATTGCATTAGCAATAATTAATTAAAATTTTACGAATGAATACTTTCATTTCTTTTGTTCGTACTTTGGATAAGTAAGGCAAACCTATCGAAGTGCAATGCACTTCGCTGATGGCATCGCATTACTGCTGTGCTCGAAAATTTGAAACCTATATCTCCTTTCATTACACAAGATAAATCTTTCCATTGCGCCGCTACCGAAGTTCCATAACAAAGCGAGATAAATTGAAAAGTATACACGTGCACGCGCTACTCACTAAATAGATTCTAACGTTACATTATCGTGCGTCCCGGCGAACGCGATGCGCGTGTCTAAATATTTCATCATGTTTGTACTTTCGGGAAAGAATAACGTTCCATTCCGAATTTTAATTAATTAGTGTGAAACATAAGTACGATGGTAAGTATAGGAGAAAGATATATACCAACCTAGTGGCATAGGCAACAAGCTCGGCATGAAGGTGTTGTGGTCTCCATGGTGAATAATATTATAAATATCCTTGCCGAGCACATCGTCCTTCGTGTAATTTATGTACTGCGTTATGTTATCAGTTACGTACTCCACTCGTCCCTCCGTATTTACAACAAATAAAAAGCCATCTAGCGCCTGAGCAAAAATTTCAATAGACACGTTAGATTTTAGTACTCTCATCCTGTCGAACGTCAAACAAGAATAAAAAGGTGTTAAAGTAAGAAGAAAAACAACATCGATTAGGTAAAGGGGGTTCATGTGCAGGCATGGTCATTTAATTGGCTGTTAAATCATGTCCTGTTATATGTAACTCAGAATAGTCAGTGGTAACGAGTTTCGAAAAATGATCGAAGAACATTATCATATTTCACATTTAATCTCTCTTCCGTCACGAAAATGAACGCCCATAGAAATTTGCACCTCTCGCGTTTAACTTCCAATTATCTTAAGGCGATCGAGAATTATTTTCAGCGCGACGCCGTACAATTAATTTAGAAAAAAAACCTTAGAACGAAAAGGCAATTCCATAAATATGTTCGTTGATGTTTATTAAACGCAAACTGCTATGCATGTGCAATTGATCTTGACAGAGTGTCCAATGAACTAGACCTTCGCAGCGAGCGCTGTCCACAAGTCGCTAAATAAGATCAAAAACGAGCCGAACGCTCCGGGTGTGTGTACGTGTGTCAATGAACGAAAGCAACAAGAATAGAATAGATTGATGGAGTTCGATTTAAATTGACTTTGTACCTCGAGTAAAATAGGACCAACTTGATCGTTGGACAGTATGTTAGGATTCGAAGAAGACACTTCCCCCTGTTGTACGGCATGACTATTCGAGCCTTCCTGTTGCCTAATGTGCCGAATCTGGAAAAAATAAATTGCCTCGTTACTAATGTCCAAATCACGAGATCAGTAAGCCGCGGAAACGCTTCAACGCGATTCTCCGTACGATATAGAAAACACATAATAGCACGATTATACAAGGTGTGTAAATTAAATGATGAGACAGACTTTTTCCAATTTTTTTATTCGAACAGAATTACAATTTAGTACTCTGTCCCTCAAAATAAGTTCCTTGGGAAACCACAAAGCGCTAGAGACAGATCGAACTCTATGGCGACTTCAAACGAGTTTTGGCCAGTAAAGACATCCCTGTGGCTCATCTTTCCTATTTCCTGTCTTGAGTCCTTGTGACTTTCTTCTCGTCCCGAGAGTGAAAAATTACCTCAAAGGACGGCATTTTAAGACACTTGGAAATATTAAAGACACTGTAACCGACCAGCTAAAGATTATTCCAATATCCGAGTTCCAGAACTCGATTGATGAGGATTGGAAGAATCGTCTCCAGTGCTGTGTGACTTCCCAAGAAACTTATTTCGAGGAACGCAAGACTAAATTGTAATTCTATATTCGAATACAAAAATTGGAAAAAGTCAGTCTCATTACTTACTTTACACACCTTTTACATGTGAAGACTGAAGGGAAATTACCTCATGTAAAAGAGTAAACATTTTTGTTGAATAATTTATTATGTGGGAACGGTTTATAGTAATCTTTGAAATACCTATCCCTCTGAATGTCGTACATCGGCTTTCACGTTTTCTCATTCGAATATTTTAGTAATTTAAGAGATAAAAGATGAGAGAAAAAAAGGTTTCATTTCAACAAAATATGCATATACTGAACTCGACTATGACGTTACAGTTTCGCGTGGAAGATAACGTAACAGCACAACGCTGATTTCGCGTTACGTACACATGCAGTTAGCATTTCTACGATATTTAAATCAAAACCGCTCGCTCTGAGGTGTACCTGTAATGCACGAGAAAAAACTCCTCCCAGAAGCAACGTAAAATAAATGCTTTATACAAAAAGTTTAAAAGTACATTAATAGCTTTCTTAATTATTCAGTACATTAATTGCTTTCTTAATCATTAATTTCTCGTGCGGATAAATTAATTTTTTTAAAGCAGTAACGTGAAACTGCATTATTTTTCGACTGCGAATTGCGTTGCATTTTCATATGACATTACACGCAATAATATCATAACGCATACGAATTGTACTTAATGTAATGAATTATTTATAACGACCGCGTTTTTTACGTTCGTTGTATTAATATTAACAATAACTGATTTTACGTACCACGAACAAAAACGTAACGTTGCGCAAGACAGTCAGATAACGAAATCGTGGACGTTACCAGAACAAAATTTGTATAAATAAATGTTGGAAAATTACACAACGCAGAAAGGAGAGATAAAGTATTTTTCTTTTTTTTTTGTAAAGTTTTTTGTAGTTTTACTTTGTAAATGAACATTCTAATAAAGGACTTATAAATGCAATAGAAAAATTGTAAAATTAAATAAATTAGTAATGTAATTGATTTTGTTTAACTTGAGGAATAATTATGACTAATATTAAAGTTAAAATTAGAATATACACAGGATATTCCTGAATTAAGTAATCAAACATCTCCAGTACATTCTATGAGTAAAAATAAGAAGAAACTGTTACATAAACATTGGCCTGCAGATGCTTTATAAAAGAGTTGTAATAAAAAAAAAATGAACTCAAAGTCAATAGCAATTTCATTATTGACATGTCAGACGTCGGAGTGTAACAATAAGGCGACGGTATTTATGAATTCTGTTCCTCCTAGCCATGTTTGCTATCTGAAATATCTGTTATCAAATCTTATTACATTAAAAAGAAATTCGTTTCCATTTCAAAGTCTCGGTTGTAAATAAAAGCTTGACATCTTACGAAAACTGCATTTATCATAATCAGAATTTGATTTCCATTTTACCTCAGTTCAGGGATAGTAAACGGCAAATTTCATAAACACCGTTCCGTCACAGTTATATTCCAATGTGTCAACAACTCGCTAATGACTTCAGGTTAATTTCTCCATTATAACTTCCTTAGAAAGCATCCACAGACCAACGTAACAATAGAATTTTCTTTCTTGTGTTTTTACTCGTAGAATATACGAGAACAGATTGATTGTTTAATCCGGGAACACACTATATAATTTTTTAATTGCATGTAAACGTACTTCGTTTCGTGTAAAAGTTCGTCAAGTACGATTACTGAGACAACACCTTTTAGTTCCACATAAACTTACTGCGTTACAAAAACAGCAATACATATATAAACTTAAATGCCACATTCTGCCCCGTTTCGCAATAGTTGGATACAACATTTTGTTGAATATGTTATGTCTATCCCATCTACAAGAAATCTCAGGGAATCACGCGGTTTACGTGAGAGTAATTGAACGCGAGCCGAACAGCGAACCGTCAATNATCAAATAAATTAGTAATGTATTTGATTTTGTTTAACTTGAGGAACATATGACTAATATTGAAGTTAAAATTAGAATACACACAGAATATTCCTGAATTAAGTAATCAAACTTCTCCAGTACGTTCTATGAGTAAAAATAAGAAGAAACTGTTACATAAACATTGGCCTGCAGATGCTTTATAAAAGAGTTCTAATAAAAAAAAATGAACTCAAAGTCAATAGCAATTTCATTATTGACATGTCAGACGTCGGAGTGTAACAATAAGGCGACGGTATTTATGAATCCTGTTCCTCCTAGCCATGTTTGCTATCTGAAATATCTGTTATCAAGTCTTATTACATTGAAAAGAAATTCGTTTCCATTTCAAATTCTCGGTTGTAAATACAAGCTTGACATCTTACGAAAACTGCATTTATCACTCTCAGAATTTGATTTCCATTTTACCTCAATTCAGGGATAGTAAACGGCAAATTTCATAAACACCGTTCCGTCACTGTTATATTCCAATGTATCAACAACTCGCTAATGACTTCAGGTTAATTTCTCCATTATAACTTCCTTAGAAAGCATCCACAGACCAACGTAACAATAAAATTTTCTTTCTTGTGTTTTTACTCGTAGAATATACGAGAACAGATTGATTGTTTAATCCGGGAACACACTAAATAATTTTTTAATTGCATGTAAACGTACTTCGTTTCGTGTAAAAGTTCGTCAAGTACGATTACTGAGACAACACCTTTTAGTTCCACATAAACTTACTGCGTTACAAAAACAGCAATACATATATAAACTTAAATGCCACATTCTGCCCCGTTTCGCGATAGTTGGATACAACATTTTGTTGAATATGTTATGTCTGTCCCATCTACAAGAAATCTCAGGGAATCACGCGGTTTACGTGAGAGTAATTGAACGCGAGCCGAACAGCGAACCATTCCAGGCCCAAACGGTTAAACTCAGATCGTAAACATTTGTTCGGATTTTCAAATTCAAATGTGAAATTAAGATTGTACACTAGCATTGAACCTGTAGCGAGACAATTTACATGTAAATTAATTCAAATAGTTCAAATGGAATTTATAAATGTAATTCGAGTTTTATCTACATCACAAGCGACTGTGGGGTAAATAAGTAGAGCATAATTTAGATAGACCTTTCACTCTTTTTACATGGTGAAAAAACTTTCCTTCTCAATTTCGTTTGGATGTAAATGTCTCAGCTATCGTGGAAATCAGGATGAGATCTGTTACTCTTAAGGAGGCTAGTAGATGAATTAGAACCCGTTCGTCACTTTCTCCTGCAGGCCAGCAAATTAATAAGTAATACCCTTCCCGTCATTGACATTCGCCTCCCTTTCCAAGAACAGAAAACAACGAACGTGCTCAACGTTGCTAGCAAAAAGACAGCTCTATAATGAATCGCACGACTGTGCGTAAAAAGAAAGGAACAGTTAAAATAATGATTAAAACGACAAAAAAGCGTGAACCCTGCAGAGTTGCCGTTCAGAGTTGCAAGGTTGGGCCGTAAGTGGAACGCGGACAGCGGAGGGAAGGTAAATCTCTGCGTTACCGGCCGGGATCCGAGCGCGCGAGGATCCGGGGAGGAACAGGGGGCGAGGAAACCTCGTCCTTGAGCTGATATTTCCCAGCTCCGATAGATTGCGCCCGTAATCGAAATGAATTTAAACGCACGGGCACACAACGTGCCGTGGCCTCGAAAAGTCGGTGACTCGACGGCTGAGTCCGACAAACGGTTTGCGACGTTGCCGCTAGCCTCTGCTATAAAAGCGTATATATTTCTCCCGTTCCATCACACGTCGCACGCGATAAATTCTTTTGCTCGCTCGCTTTCGGAACCGTCGCCGATACCTCTTCCCTTCTGATTCCAGATTCCTAATCGACGAAAGATAACAACAAGAAAATCGATGAATAATTCCTGGCAAAACGAGGATTCCTAGGAATTAATTTTGGGGATTCATTACCCATTACACGCATGTTCCCCTCAGCCGTTCTCGCTGCACGTTTTACATTGGAAAATCAAGAAGAACGTCGAATGATAGGAAGACCGAGAGAAGAAAGACTTTTATTACAAATTTATAATTGATTCTATCTCGGTCACGTCGCTGGGCACAGAATGCGCATCGGCTTTACTGCGCAGATGACGTCACACGAACTCTTGCTCCGGTAGCTCAGGTTATAACGCCGTTTGGAAGGTTTCCTATTGGCCTCGGTGACGTCATTCAAGGTCACGTGACAAACTCCAGAGAACCAAATTTTTCGGCCGAATGTCTCTCTGGTGTGGGACTGATTTCACGCGTGGACCAGGTCGAGAGAATCGCTGCGAAAACAGATCGCGTTCTCTTGGCGAGGTTCGCGAATTTCCATCCTAAAACGTAAGCCTCTGCCACGAACGAGGAGGAAAGGATATTGTACCAAGCTATAGATATCGCGCGACCCTGGTGCAAAGAATCGACGTGTGCACGTTCGTGAGTTGGAGAACTAACGTGCAGAAGAACAGACGGGAAGTTGGTACTCCGCCTTCTACGCCTGCTCTCCTTTCCTTCCTATAGTTTTACAAGTAGGTACGCACCCACTACGTTGCGCGATCCCAATTAGACATCGAAGCGAATCAATTGAATACCAGGAAAGGAGAAATGTAAGAGCCCGAATGTTCCCCACGTACGATAGAAATAGAAAACTCGAACTGGTGCTATTATTTGCGAATGCAAAATCGGTTAAAGGTTCAAGCTAACTCAAGTTGATACTCTGTCTTCCAGGTCTGTTCGCCTTTTATTCGTACAGTTCTACAAGTACGCACCCATTATGTTGATTAGTTGCAATTAGACATCGACTCGAATCAATTGAATACCAGAAAAGGAAATGTAGGAACAGANTCAATTGAATACCAGGAAAGGAGAAATGTAAGAGCCCGAATGTTCCCCACGTACGATAGAAATAGAAAACTCGAACTGGTGCTATTATTTGCGAATGCAAAATCGGTTAAAGGTTCAAGCTAACTCAAGTTGATACTCTGTCTTCCAGGTCTGTTCGCCTTTTATTCGTACAGTTCTACAAGTACGCACCCATTATGTTGATTAGTTGCAATTAGACATCGACTCGAATCAATTGAATACCAGAAAAGGAAATGTAGGAACAGAAGACGACCATTAAACTCGAAACCCTGCAATTACCTGCGAATGCAAAATCGATTAAAAGTTCAAGCTAATTTACAGAAGAACAGACGGGAAGTTAATAACCCGCTTTCCGCGCCTGCTCTCCTTTTCTCCCTATGGTTTTATGGCCACGCACCCACTACATCCTGCGGTTGCAATTAGACATCGAATCGAGTCAATCGGATACCAGAAAAGGAGATGTAGGAACCCAAATGTTTCTCAACTAGGATAGGAACGGAAAAATAAAACGACCATTAAACTCGAAGCCCTGCAGTTATCTGCGAAATCGATTAAAAGTTAAAGCCAGCAAGGAGAGTCTATTTCAGGCCGCTAATCGGGCCTAGAAACGAGCAGCCTGTTACGGAGCGATGCGAGCGCGCGTCGCTTCCGAAACAAACGATGCTACCAACGGCGTAACCGCGACCTGGAAACGAACTGTNAAAAGTTCAAGCTAATTTACAGAAGAACAGACGGGAAGTTAATAACCCGCTTTCCGCGCCTGCTCTCCTTTTCTCCCTATGGTTTTATGGCCACGCACCCACTACATCCTGCGGTTGCAATTAGACATCGAATCGAGTCAATCGGATACCAGAAAAGGAGATGTAGGAACCCAAATGTTTCTCAACTAGGATAGGAACGGAAAAATAAAACGACCATTAAACTCGAAGCCCTGCAGTTATCTGCGAAATCGATTAAAAGTTAAAGCCAGCAAGGAGAGTCTATTTCAGGCCGCTAATCGGGCCTAGAAACGAGCAGCCTGTTACGGAGCGATGCGAGCGCGCGTCGCTTCCGAAACAAACGATGCTACCAACGGCGTAACCGCGACCTGGAAACGAACTGTGAACTGTGAAATCAGTACTTGAATATCGATTAAGAAATTTCCATGATTCGGCTACAGGCTAGATAATGCAATAACTAAATCCGAACGTCTATCTTGCAAGGATCCCTCTAATATTTATGAGTGATCGAACTCTGTTCTTACTTTAGACACTAATTTGGGTGCATATTTTGATTAAATAATCGAAGTGCCATCGGAGTTCCATCGGAATCTACCCCTTTAATAATATCGTTTTTTTTTTCGACACTTCATTATTGTTTTCCTTCCTTAAAGTATTCTACGTGTCTATTAATTTAACATCCTTAATTAATTGTCTCTCCCTTGAGACTCGTTGGAATAACCCAAGAAATGTGCATTTATAATTACGAATACTAAACAATATTTTATGAAAAAGATATCAATGGAATAACTTACACCCTCACTCCGCAAACGTATTTTCGGTACATTTTAAACCATACACGTGGGTCATTTAAGTGCGACGCGTCTTTCAGTGGGTAAAAATCTGAAAAGAATTCGAAAAAAATTCATTGTAGCTCCTTTAAATATCCTAAAGACAAGTCGCAATACATTTAAATAATAATTCTCTCTACAAGTCTCTTATTTACATAACAGGAAAAGATATACATACGAAATTAAGTCTGCGTTAATAAAATAAATCTATATATATATATTAACAGAAACAAGTCTCTAGATTTGTTTCAAGTTAAATTTCTGGAAATAAGGTTTTGTACAAACGTTTACAGCTTAACGTAACATAATATAATCTAGTTTTCAACAAAACCGACGCCAAACGAAATTGACGCACGGAGTAACAGAAACAGTCTCCAGATTTGTTCCGAGTCACATTTCTAGAAATAAGATTTTCTACAAGCGTTCACAGCTTGGCCAAACCTAATTTTCAACAAAAATCGAGGCGAAACGAAATTGACGTACGGAATAAGGATCGAAATTGCTACGCAGTATAAAAACCATCCAATTAAGGTTCGTTGTCCAAGCGAGCTGATAAGGGCCGGAAGGAAACAGAGTAGATAGCGTCATTTCGCACGGTTCGATGGCTAGTTTCCGCGGCTCGCGAACCTGCCGCACGCTCAGCTGTTCCTCTCGACTCCCGCGTCGTTCCGACGAACGCGAATTTACGCACGCGGTGCCGCAGGCGTTGACAGATCAAGAAGTCGACGGAACAAAGACGGAAAACACATCGTTCCGGCGCGGTCGTAAATAGTGGAACTAGCGGGTCAGTAGCCGGCCGTTTCCACACGACCACCGAAAGAGAAATGCTTCGTTAAGACCAGCGGCGTGGGGCAAAGTGTTATTGGGCGGAGAAGAATGTCTTCTTCCCGAAACGCCGGGACGCACTCACTTTCCTCTCTCCGCCGCCAGAGAGCTATTTTATCGATATATTTCATTCCTTCCAGAAATAAATTTCGCGAGGAGAAAGAATACATTTAACTTCTTCGAAAGAGACCTCGCTTTGTTCCATCGCTCACGTACCGTTCTGCTCTTGTCCCGCTGCCCCCCCGTTCGTCCGTACGGCGCGCCCACCTTTTAACTACGCTCAAAGGCGAGAAATTTATTTTCTAATTTCGTTGATTTATCCGTCCGGATCTCTACCGACCGACGAGAGATTTATTTTTTTCTCCCGAGTCACAATTCATTTTCCAGGCGGGCAACAGTCGCGAGCTGCGATGAATTACCACGAAAAACATCGAGCAGGATTTCTAGGTTGTTGCGACGGCGTAGAGGATCCCGCGACCCGACCGCGAGGCGTTCTGAATGCGGTATCTCGGAACGGAATCTAGGAGAAACTGTTGGTACGCTTCAATGGACCCGCGCGCGTGGTACGTATCTCGCTCTTATTGAATGCTACAGGTGAATCTTTTGCAACCAGTTCTCGAAGCCGGAGAGATAGCTAACAAATGACTGGACGTATTTAAAAACGCAGAAACTCGAGCTCGATCGCGAACACGGCGCATGATGAATGAACATCTTAATCGCGTGCCGCGCGAAAATAAAACGCCAGATGGAATCGACCGATCATAATTAATCTACCTACCGATCATCTTAATACGTTTCATTCCGTATCTATCACCCACTAAATTCTCCATCATTTATAGAATTAAGTTAAAAAAAAAAACGTGCAGAACTGGTTTAATTATTCTGCTGAATTGTAATGATTATAAAAGACGTGTAAGCAGATCTATACAGTTAAATAAGATAGCGTTTAACGTCGTTATTTTTGTTGACTGTCGTTCGGATTTAGGGAAGTATAAAATCCACTTGAAAGGAAGTAAGTGGCTTTAAAATGTCCATAAAACGTCCGCCCACTTGCCGTGCTTTGTGCGGGATTTCAGTAGAATGCTACCAATTCGGGCCCTACTAGTACTCACTATTTCCTAACTATACATTTTGAGTCACACTNTTCTAATTTCGTTGATTTATCCGTCCGGATCTCTACCGACCGACGAGAGATTTATTTTTTTCTCCCGAGTCACAATTCATTTTCCAGGCGGGCAACAGTCGCGAGCTGCGATGAATTACCACGAAAAACATCGAGCAGGATTTCTAGGTTGTTGCGACGGCGTAGAGGATCCCGCGACCCGACCGCGAGGCGTTCTGAATGCGGTATCTCGGAACGGAATCTAGGAGAAACTGTTGGTACGCTTCAATGGACCCGCGCGCGTGGTACGTATCTCGCTCTTATTGAATGCTACAGGTGAATCTTTTGCAACCAGTTCTCGAAGCCGGAGAGATAGCTAACAAATGACTGGACGTATTTAAAAACGCAGAAACTCGAGCTCGATCGCGAACACGGCGCATGATGAATGAACATCTTAATCGCGTGGCGCGCGAAAATAAAACGCCAGATGGAATCGACCGATCATAATTAATCTACCTACCGATCATCTTAATACGTTTCATTCCGTATCTATCACCCACTAAATTCTCCATCATTTATAGAATTAAGTTAAAAAAAAAAAACGTGCAGAACTGGTTTAATTATTCTGCTGAATTGTAATGATTATAAAAGACGTGTAAGCAGATCTATACAGTTAAATAAGATAGCGTTTAACGTCGTTATTTTTGTTGACTGTCGTTCGGATTTAGGGAAGTATAAAATCCACTTGAAAGGAAGTAAGTGGCTTTAAAATGTCCATAAAACGTCCGCCCACTTGCCGTGCTTTGTGCGGGATTTCAGTAGAATGCTACCAATTCGGGCCCTACTAGTACTCACTATTTCCTAACTATACATTTTGAGTCACACTCGCCAATCGCATTCTGTATATATTTTTGTAGATTTTCCCGAGGCTGCAGTGCTTGTATTCTGTTTCATCGCTGGATGAAAACGAATTGCCATTGGTAAGAGGAGCACTCGGTCAATAGGGATCTGCGGTGAACCTTAAACCATCAAGTGAGAATTCCTCGGTTATCTCCGTGCGATTTCTCAAGGCTCGGTCCGTGCATCAAGATAGAGAGCTCCCGTATTAAATACGCAGCGAAAGGAGCGACGAGCAGGCGCGATATAAATCGTTCTGCTCACTCGATCGAACGTCTTATTAATGCCGGCTTATTAATAATTTTATCGACTCTCAAGAAGACTATTAACATTAACACGTGGAAAACGAGCATCAATTATCGGCGGACGCGGTCGCCGGAACGGACATTAGACGGGATTATCGTTGGACGTCCATCCCCCGTCGTCGCTCCAGACGGTCGAAAAATTTCACGACCCTGACGCACGGGCGAATCCCGTCTCCTTTAAAACCGTTCGATCGATAAAAGGGAAGAAGCGCGCTGCTCCGTTTCGAATACTACAATCGGGTCGTCGCGTGATTTACGACGACGTTTATTTTCGTAAATGCAGTCACTCGGCTCTTAAGAACCGAAGAAACGTCGTCGCGTCACCGCGGCGTGCCTCGGGCTTTTATTGTTTTTAATCGGGCGGACCGTACGCTTTTGAAAGCGCGGATTTTATTTTCAGATCGGGGGTGAGTGAGAACTTCTCGAAACCCGGAGGGTATTCGTCGTTGACGGACAATTCTGGATGCGATGGTGTCTCGAACTTCGGGAACTTATGTTGATTAGAAAAAAATTGAGCAACAGTTTCAAAACCGCCTGTTGCTGATCCGGTCGAACCTGCTTAAAATTTCAGTCAAGTTCGGACCTTCGGGCGCTGTTAGGCGCACGTCGCCTTACCTACAATCCTAAGGTTTCTAGATACGAAATCTCGAAGCCAGTTCAACGTGAAACGACATATCGCCGACCGGTTGTATTCGTATAATGAGTCTCGAGGGCTCAAGTTTAGCCAGAATACCTAATCACTATAAATTAAGTCAAATTCAAAGCGTTAAATATCTAGTTTGCTGATAAGCAGTATTAATGTGTTCAGTTCAATTTTACGCCCAATCTAGGATGAATGAATTTGATGAATGAACTACGAATTTTTACTTCTACCAGTTTATGAATTCGTAATAACGTTTTTTTCCTTGGAATTTCTACAACCATTAGCCATTTTCAGTATACTTTGTTTCCAAAAACAGAGGAGGTTTTCTAGATCTTATTTTAAGCGAGCCTCGATGTGCAAATATACCATATCTCAAGAAAAAAGAAGATCCAAAGTATGTCACAAAGTCCTGTTTTGATAAAACATTTATCAAAAGACGTGCTACATAAAATACAGAAAAGGAAAGACCGATTACTTTATTTAATCGCGGCGATATCGCGTTACGTTTTCGAGCAGATCGATCCACTTTATATCGGTTAATCTCCGCGGTGACCTGTTTAATTTTATTTTTCGCGACAACTAAATTATACACCGTTTTCACAGAAGTACCTGAACAAAAACGTAATTGATATAACAAAGTAGAAATTATAATATAGAACGCGATAAACCGCGCGACGGCCAGGAAATCAATGCAAAATTCGACGCATGCGTTGAAATTTTTATTTCACTCAAACGATACGCGAGTAAATACATTATCGATCGACCGGTTCAAGAATAACGCGGAGAGCCTCTAGCCACGGCAAAATCGTTCCACCATAATTTCCCACTGTATAACTCTGATAATTCCCGAGAGGGAATATCCGATTAAAAATGATGACCTCAGGATCGCCCAGTTTTTAGTGGGTCAAACGGGGGCCGGGGGATGAGGCGAGTGCACGGGTGTACGATTTCTCCGGGCTAATCGAAGGGATCAGTCTCCTACGAGATGCCTGCATAAACGCGTCCCGTTCGCCGCGCCAGGATTTGCCACGTTCAAGTATAATTTACATCAAATCGAACGAACCCACTTGTGAAACGCCACGGGGACGAATAACTTTGCTCTCGCGCGACTGTGAGAATAAATCCCGCATAAATCCAACTCGTCCTTATCCCGTCCTTAACGTTCCTCCCGTCGGAACTTTCAGAAATTAAACCTCAGTCAATTAACGCAGCTAATAAAAAGAAATTAAACGTTAGCAGCAAAGAAATCGCCTTCAATTTTTTTACACTTTCTTTTTATGAAGTTGAAAAGAACGCTTGTATTATAATTAAGGTTGATGCAAAAGATTGGGAGATTATCGAGAGAGAAATGTGGGTACGAAAAAAATATTTTTCAACGAGCAACTGTATCAATGCACCAGATAGATTAGCAGATATCAAGGCGGTGTTTGATATAGCATCGAATTCAGATAAGATTTTCTTTTTATTACGCGATACTGACAATGAACGAGCCCTTATTTCCTGCTATTGTCATTCGGTTCTTTTGTTGATTCGAACAATAGTTCGCGACTATTTCATTCAAGTTCCATCGTAACGACAAGAAACGAATTGCGACATAAACGCGCGAGAATTATCCTCATTCATGTAATAATGGTACAATTATTTTCCTTGAGCTAGTATTCAAAGGATTTTTCATCGTAGATTCTCTTCGCTTCTTACAACGAAACAACGTAACTTTAACTGACTTGACGCAGATAGAAGGCAGAAAGTTTCCTTGTACGGATAGTGCTGATGCTTCCTGCACATAACTTATAAAAGCGAATTTTTCCTCAAAGGAAGAAAATAGCTAATTTGAATTGACGATAGTATTTAAGATGTACAATAAAACGTGTGCAAAAGTAAGAATTATAAAAATATTGGGCACAGTTTTTTTATTACATATCTTAAACTTTTTGCAGAGATCTTACGGTTTATACAACCTTGATAATGGGTTAAGATATATAACATCGCTATTAATGGTTGATAAGAATTGAACGAGAAGGAAAAATGCATGTAAAACGTAACGAGAAGAAAGGTGAAATATTGATAATTCAATAAATAAGAAACGTATAATAATGGATCGTAAAGATATCGAAGGTAGTGAACAGCTTTTAAATAGGTATTGAAATCTACTTCAAACGAGACCGTCCCCCATGCTCCTTTCGCAAACAAGAAGAAAACGAATCCCCGGATTACACGGTACGGTGGCAATGTGTCGCAAAAAACGGCGTTCTTCGATCGGATCTCGAAGGACTCGCTGTTGAGTTTATCGATCAGCCATTTGAAAGGCAGAAACGTACAAATCTGTCTTCTTACCTGGTCGACGGTTCTCTGAAGGATCTGGCATTTGTCAGTCTTGCCAGAGCTCATGTCCGTGACGGAAATCAGCTCGGTAAGCTCATCCATAAAATGGTTTTCCTGGGTCCGTCGTCTTTTTTCGTTAAGGCACTTGTTGCTGTGAACAATCAAAACGAAACACGTCACTGGCTCGCTCTCCAAAAACACANGTTGCTGTGAACAATCAAAACGAAACACGTCACTGGCTCGCTCTCCAAAATTCACTACACGTCGTATTTTCTATAAATCCTTTTTTACAAAAGGAGACTCAACAATTGATAAGCTCATGGTATATTCCATAAATACTTTTTTACAAAAGAGGACTCAACAATTGATAAGCCATTATAATTTTAACATTTCTCTTCAGTATTTTCTATAAATCCTTTTTTACAAAAGGAGACTCAACAATTGATAAGCTCACGGTATATTCTATAAATCCTTTTCTGCAAAAGGAGACTCAACAATTGATAAGCCATTATAATTTTAACATTTCTCTTCATCCTAATCAATTATTACTGATTTTTAATGAAAGTGAAATTTTATAGATTAGTGAAACTGAGATATGAAATATTTTTATGATCAATTATCGCATATAAATTTAACATAAAATATTGAACTAGTCTGATAATAAATGAAATGCGATAACGAATATCTGCTTGTGAATCGATTACCTCGTATACTACTGGTTCTATACTTAGACCAATCAAATTTGACACTCGATGCAAATCAATTAAGGAATATTAAAATCGAGCATATAATTGATTGAAATAAATGAAGTAATATGAAGTAATATTTTTAATTGGACGCAAGAATTAATTTATGTTCGACTCTCACACAAATTGAATTTTAATGCTTCAATATCTATAGTGATATATGCTCGATAAATCCTTTTATAGGTATAATTAAACATCACACGCAGTACAGCTGTTCCAGCAGATGTAATTATTTTTAATTCGACGTCAATAATTAATGGCAGAAATTATAGAGATGAACGAAAGAGTATATATGCAGCGTGGGGCACTTATCCCGACTTTATTAGGGAAAAATAATCTTAATTGAACAAAAAGGCAATTATTTTATTGATACACGGTCGACTTAATTATCAATTTCGAATGGCACGCTGATTGCAGCTAAGTTTGATTATGAAGAAATAATTATGTGCCGCGAAGCACGTGCTTCTTATTTGTAGAGACACGAGCCGAGTGATGTACTGGCATATATTTATAACAGAAACGATAACTAATTCCCTCAACTATTTTATCCACGTTTACCACTCCATTTTCACTCCCAGGGACACGCACGCCCCAAGGTAACTGGCATGCATCATCATCCATCAAAAGAATTATTTCACGAAATGTGTTGAACTTTCAAGCCGAACTTCAATCGACGCGGCACCGTGCTAAAATGTCTGCATCAATCTCACGGATTCTTGCAGCCCGCTACGTAGGCTCGTTAATCTTTTCACGGCCGCTAATGGGACGCTGTTATCCCGAACTTTTGTTCGCGAAACGTCCCGCGAGAAACGATCTATGACGAAACGACGATAAATCACCGGCCAGCGAAACGTTTATTGCGATTACAAATCAATCGCGATCAAAAATTTCCTCCGTGAAACGAGCCTTCCTAAACGGGTATAAATTCTCTTCAGTAACAAATTGTTCACAAGCGTGTCCGAAATTCATCTCATTTTCTGTAAAGTTTAAGTATTTTCATAAATGAGAAGTTTTCAAAATTTTACTTAAATATACGAAGAAATTTGCATATATTTGTCGTTTTTTATAATGATTATTCGCCCTTGAACGCGTGATTGTTATTCATATAAAATATATTAATTTCTATAGACAGTCATGGTAACGAAAAATATATATGTCGTAGTGAAGTATAAATTTAGATAAATTGCTTCTGGCATTGATTACTGTGTTCTACGGGAGACTTCCTGTCCGCTTAATTGCCATTTCCCACAAGTGGATATCGTCGGTCCAATGATGATTTATTTTTCTGAAGTCCAATCTATATGTCGCATTATCATTATCGTCGCAGCTATTTTTCTGTCCTACTATATGTAATGAACAATTTGGATAAATTGTTAAAGACATTTTGTCAAAGATTTTTCGAAATTTTCGTTTATTGCGAATAACTGGTTATGCGTTGATGTTAGTGAAAAATGTTTCAGATAAAAGTTGTAGCTCTAGCTATCAGGAACAAGAAAGGTCCTATGCAATTATCTTCTACTTTGAATAGTTTAGGAATAAATATCGTGAGAGGCATTCTTTAAATTGTCTTCTCGCCTCGATAGAAACAGGTAGCTAATACGGTTTCGTAAAAATGTTATATCTAATTGTATTGAATCTCGATTTGATCGAACCTTGAATGACGTGTTGCGGAAGGATCTATTTAAAGGTCTCTCAAGTTTCATTACGATTGTCTTCACGGGTTCAGTAAATAGAATTCGTATTAACTTCCTTTCTATTGTTCGGAATTGTACGAAACTTGAGAGACGTTCACGAAGGATCCATTTAATTGTAAGAAGATATTCCAAATAAGATTGTCATTTTTCTCTCGTACCGTTTCCAAGGTCCAATCCAGGTCAGTCATAAACTCCGCTCGAATTTATTTATATGATATTAAATTTATACAAGTTTATTTATTTTATTAAAGGAACAAAATTAACACTGTTCTTGAGCAGTCATCCCTAAATTTAGTCGTTTGGTCAAGAATTGCGAAATACAAATTCCAGTACCGTGACTGAGCACGAGTTCCACACGTATTTTCATTGGTCAGTCTTTTTCGTTAATAATTAAAAACCGAGTCTCACTTTGCATTTTCCAAAGGAAATTCTTTTTCAGAAACACTTCTAAAATTATCCCTCTTCGGTTCTAACACTTCTTCTGGGACACCCTGTATAATCAACCATTGAATAATGCGTTACAATTTTGCTAAAGGAAATTGTTATTCAAAAACACTTCCAAAATTATTCCCATTCAGTTCTACCAGTTTTTCTGAGATACCCTGTATAATCGATCATTGAATAATGAGTCACAATTTTTGTAACTACAATTTAGTATCCTGAACGTCATGGTACTCGATAGGGCTGACTAACAAAATACTTTTCCACGAGCTAAGCTGACTAAATTATAAGCAACTAAACTAATAAGTGGATAAAGCCAGCTAAATTATAGTACAAGAACTAACTGGCCCGGTTCACCGCGTTCCTTTTTCATCCCGAACAATAGCGAATCCACCGTTAACCATAGACTGAACCTCCAAACTGAAGAATCGCCAATTAACCCTGCGCGATGGAACACACGAAATGACCGGTGATGAAACCTTCCGGAGAATGAATACGTTTTTCTCCAATAAACCTCGGACGAGTATTAGGAAGTCGAAAAGAGAGAAAATTGGTTTTCGAAGAGCTACGAAGGAGGACAGAAAGACTAAATACGTTAATTTTTAATAGGAGGGAAACTGTTAGATGCTGAATCAACTCCAGTCCCGTTCAAGTTGAAACGTTCGGTTGACCTTGCGTCGCCGAACAGTGACTCTCACTTTGTTAAAGGCCATGTCTCCATGCGAACGGGTTGCCTCATCAATAGTATTTCTTTTCTATCTATACGTATATATAGATGTACGTGTGCTTATACTAATACTCATAATTCCATAATTAGATGGTGAGATACCAAACGCTGTTTCATTAAACAGATGATACCTCCTCGTATCCAATTGAAATTATGGTTGTATGAGTCGTAAGATCTCTGCCAAACGTTTAAGACATGCAATAAAAATCTGTGTCCAATATTTGAAGCAATACTTTTTATTGTATATCTTAAATCCTCGAAATTGACATTATTTCCACTTTAAAATATTCTTCAGTCATTTATTAATTATACAAAATTATAAAATTCTGTCATTCGACATAAGAATTCGAGATGTAATAATTTTTTTAACAAGCTCGCAAAAGTTTTAAAATTTTGTACAGTGTTTTATTAAGGTAATATTAATATTTGTTAAAATTTCACTGATTTGTCACTGTTTTTATGTAAGGATTCATACAATTTTATCGAAAATGAATTGCAATTTGCTTATCCGTCTCTTACATATATTTTTAGTTAAGACGACATCTGTCCAGGTTATTACGAGAGCTGGACGTCGGCTGAGCGGTTTCCGAGGCTCCGTCGCCGGATGGAGAGAGATCGTCTACGATTTACCCTTTTTCGGCTGGTCCCTTCCGTCACGCCGCGATTCGAGCCACGGTGCACACACGCAATCATCTCTCTTTTTGCGCGAGAAACAGTCGGACACGAGTTTAATGCCGAAACGGTTCGGGTTCGGTTCGGTCCGGACGCGTTGGCCACGTCCGTCCGCCCCTCGCAAGTGTTTCGTTATATTATGAACTTTTGATAAACCGGCCGTTTTTTTGCCGGCGGGGGCATCGATAAATTAATCCGGGCGATCAGAAAAAAATCGCCACAAAAACCGTTCGCTTCCACCGTGGATGATTGATTGTTTTTTCGTTTTTGCACGCGATGCAGTCATTTGGATGGACCTTCCTCACGTTCCGCCGGGAAACGCGGCAATTTTTGTGTTCACCAACCTTAAAGCGTGGGCGTCGCTCGTTGTATCATTAATCGATGAAAATAATTGAAAGACAGCAAAATTCAGATAAGACAAATGTCAGTTATAAACAAGAATTCGTTACAAATCAATTCTCTGATTTCTAGGCTTTCGCTAAATTAATTAATACAGTTCGTTCTCCGGCTTCGACATTTTCCCCAATACATTCCAAGTTTAAGTGGAACACGTGTGAAACAATTTTGCATGAACAAAACGGAAAAAACATCAAACGGAAATAACAGCGAAAATTGTGGCAACAGTTGATAAAAACGAATTCTTTCGACGCGTGGCGATTACGTTTGTTGCAAGCGGAATTTGATTTAGTTTGTCGCTGATTAAAGTGAAAAGCTTTCCCCACTCGAAATTTCAATACATGTATATTAATATCTCACGCGGTGCCGAGATGCTATCTGTTCGAAAACCACCACTGTCGACACTGACACGAGCAGCGGATACGCATGATTTAACTTCCTGACGAACTAGATAGGTATCAAATTAAAATGATCCCGTGCACCATGTTAAACATTCACTTTGGTTATCGCGTTTAGCCCGATAATTACGTCGCTTTTAAACACATAAAGTCTGAACTGATGAATATGCAGGGGATTTAAATAAAACGGAAGTGTACGCGCTCCGATTTACGGCCGAACGGATTTCAGTATTTACTGCTCTCGCTATTACAAATCCAAGTGATTTGTTGCTCAAGAAAAACATACGCAATCGTGCAAATGATAAATTTTATTGAATTCATGAACAGGACAAGAAACATTCATGTAAAAGCTTTGTATTATAAAAGTTGAATAAATAATATAATATTATATAAATTATAAAAGCTTTATGTATTATAATTTATGTTCTTCTCTTCTGTATATACTATTTCTTAAAGTTGTGTAATCTTAAAGTCTAGTCAANCATGAACAGGACAAGAAACATTCATGTAAAAGCTTTGTATTATAAAAGTTGAATAAATAATATAATATTATATAAATTATAAAAGCTTTATGTATTATAATTTATGTTCTTCTCTTCTGTATATACTATTTCTTAAAGTTGTGTAATCTTAAAGTCTAGTCAAAACTTAAATGCTTTGTCATTGTTTTTATTTAAGGGTGTTAATAATTAGAGATGTACTCAGGACTTATTTCCATTAAAGAAACTTCGAAGATATTCAAGATTTATAATAAGAAGTAAAAGTAAGAATTGTTGGATTTACAAACAGTTGTAATTCAGGTACAAACCAGTGAAAAAGTGCCAAAACCATGTATTATTTCATACCTTAAAAGGTAAAAGAAAACCACATCGTTATAAAACTTAACCACAATCTTAATCCTCTGTAAATATCAACTTTACTAAGAGTTCATCGTTTGAAATATCGAATATGTATAATATTGAATGTAATACATTCTCATCAAATTTCTTAAACTTTTGGCAGAGATCATACAACGTTGAGCGTATTCAATGCAGCGACGCAAGTAAGTATTGCGTTCAATCGTCCGGTGTACTAAAACGACGTTAAAGAAAAAATATTTGACACTTAATCGTGCACGTACAACTTTCGCAACACCGCGATAAATCTTTCAGAGCCGCGGGTTTGTAATACTCCTAAGTAAGTAATTCCTAGGAAGCTTTATGTCGCTTGACGCAGTAAAATAAAATGGGAATAAAAACACGGCTCGTAAAATCTCCAGCCACGAGGCGCGGAATACCTACACACATACATATATATGCATACATTCATGCATAGTTAAATACATACGTGCACGCATGCATGTACATACGAGAACACCGAGAGACGGCAATCCGTGAAATAGGCTTCGCTCTAATCCTAATCGATCAGCAGAAACGTGCATTAAGCGACGAGATGTTGTACATCTGATGGACCAACTTTCACTGTTAATCTGCTCCCATTAAACGATTCTAATCTTAACCACGAGCTTGGAACGCGCGACATGCGACATTCAAACATTTCGATACATACATTTCGAATTAGTAAATTCCGGATGTTTAGGCACTCACACGAATTGGAAATGATTTAAGGGAGTACTATCGATCTTAAAGTAATGTTCAGAAAATTTTGAAATTTTGTATAGTAATATATTTCCATCTCAAA
>SMSR01016187.1:133284-147370 GCA_019453355.1 Ceratina japonica | reverse complement strand
GTCGTCAAGGTTCAGCGAGCCATTCATTGTATTATTTTTAATCAAACCGAGAAGAAATGATGATCAAAACCAGAATGAAATATTCAGAGTTTACAATTAAAATACTTTCGAAATTACGTAAAGCTAATACGAAATTCCCATAATCGTCGAAGGCATTAAAAGGATGTGTCAATAAAATATATATTTATGGGTGATAAGGAACTGATAAATATTGAAAATTGGACGTGCCGAATGCTCGGCGGCGATCAAATAAGGCGTTAATTTGACGCAAAGTGGCGTGTTTACTCATGAAAAGTGAAACACGGGATAAAGAGCGTCGTTCGATCAAGCGAAGACGCTGTAAAAAAGAGAAGAGGCGAGCGTAATTTCGATCCCGGAGCAGCTGACCGAGGAAATTTCACTTCCTACTGGCAACTGCGACTTCAATTAAGATCGAGTACACGTTCATTCTCTCTGACCTCCTCCGATTGCTTCACTCGAGCGAAAGTATGTTAATAAGCTCGCCATAAGATTATGGCTGAAATTGATAGTCGCCGTGTCGTTCGCTGATAGTTGTTATTACATCCGTACCGCCGCTATAGAAATTACTCACGGCATTTTCCACGGACAGACACACACCGGCCGGTGAACGGCTCCGGGAAAAAACTTCACCCATGATCGAACGCGTAGGAACAATTTTAAGCACTGCTCCGGACTTTTAATTGGCTATAAACATTGCCTAATACTTCCTTACGTAACAAAATTACGCATTGTCCCGGAATGAAAATCCAATAATTTATTGAGAAAAATTTAATAGTAGTGAGTAGGTTTATTTTACGCCTTCCGGTCTTAAAATGGGGGTTACAAGTATTTTTGTGTCAGTTAAATAAAAATTGTTTTAAACTAAGAACAAAAAATTCCATTCTACAAAGGAAAATTTGTAGAAATAATGTTAGAAGATATTTTTTGTAGGCAAAACTTGCCCAGTTTTTCTTGATGGACTTAAGTCAGTTTTTTATGGTCTCGGTAGCATCGCTTACAAGGTGATTAAAAGCGAGACAAGAATGCCGAAACGAGGGAACGTGTTGCATGTTTGCACAACGTTCGCCATTAACCGGACTTGTTCATTAATAACGAGCTAAACGCGGGGCAGAAGGAACGCTTGAGAACCAGTTAATAAATTCATCGACGCAATGACGGTTTACGTTTCTATGAACACAGCGCGAGACGGCAGCGCTCGGTTTCATAGAAAACCAGATTTCTCATTTATCTCCCGACGAAAAAACGAGCTACTGAAAAGTACACGCTAGTATCTCGATTCATTTCTACCCGATTTTCGTCGAACGAACGAGAGCCCCGACGTCATGCAAATATTTCATTCACCGCCGCGCGGCCGATGATATATTTCTTACGCCGAATGCCGACGATTTTCTAAATAATCCCTCTTGCGACATTTATTGCTTCATTCATGCGGTCGAAGAAGAGCGGCACGTACAGCGGGGGAAAAAAAAAAGAGAAAGGGAGATGAAATGGAACACATTAAAACATCGAGTCACGAGCACTTAACGAGCGCAAAAAGCGAAGGAGGTTGAAACTAACGACACACCTCCCTCCGTAAAAGGGTGGAGGAGACGCGGCCGTTTAAACGCATTTCCTGCGAAATCGAGTTAGGCCGGGCATCGGCGGTGGCCCGGCGCTCTTCAATTTTGAAAGTGAATCCGGCCGGCGCGGCAAGTGAAAGCCACCGATGTGTCCCGCCGGTGAACGTGACACGCTGGCCAAATTCAAGCCTAAGCTGGAAGTGTTTCAGGGCCGCGTGCTCGCTCGACCTGTCGGGCCTAACCGAATTCTAAATCCACTATGCAACACCTCGGAATTATTAATTATTGCGTTTATACGATTATTCAGATACAGTGACTTCCATTAGTATTCGGACACATTTTGAAACGGAATAAAATTTTTAGTATTGGATCAAAGAAATTTATCTTCTATGGAATTTTAGAAAGCTTAATTCACTATAGAATGTCTAACAAAAAATTATAAAAAAATTGATAATCTTTGAAATCGCGAAGAAAATAGTAAAGAACATTTTTTAAACTTTTTTATTAGGGTCTGTAATAAAAATTGGAAGTGTCTCGTTTGCAGATCTAAGTAAGTTATATGCATGTACAAAGTTTCATCAAAATCGAACAATATTGCTATGCGCTATAAGCGAATAGAAATTTAAAAAATCGCAGTTCTTCACGACTTTCAATCTACGACTGGGATAAATTGAAGAATTTTTACATGTTTCGATATGTCTAACTCTTTTATGGTTTCATGGATTTTTATGAAACTTTACACATTCATATAACACATTTCGATTTACAAACGGGATGTTTGAAATTTTTGCCTCGAACAAAAAAGTTAAACATCATTATATTTTGTTTTTTCTTCGAGATTTTGACGAATAGTGATTTATCTTAATTGTTTGTGACACATTACATAGTAAACTAAGTCTTTTAAAAACCCACAAAAAATTAAGTTAGTTAGCTTAATATTAAAAAACTTATTTCGTTTTGAAGTGTGTCCGAATATTAATGGGAGTCACTGTATATTCCGAAGTTACACATGGAAGTCAATTTTGGAAATTCAGTTTTTATTATATCAGTCATTACTATCTCTGTGTTATAATAATCTTTAAATTTTTAGGTTTATCAACAGACACATAGAAATTTCAATATATATGTACATATCGAAATTATTGAAAAATCCAGGAACTACTTGAACACTAAAAATAAAAATGAGGATTAATATTTTTAATTTACTATTTAATTTAATCTAATTTACTGATAATAACTGTTGCATTCTACATTTATTTTCTTTTATTATTATGGGACACAGGTACATGATTTTCATTTTGATTCCTGACAACTCTGACCTAGATATTACACGTGAAATAAATTCACTTTTTAAAGTACATGTTTTATTAAAAATGATGTAAAATCTGTAAATATCTGATATCTACTATTTGCTCCGCGTTTCGGAAATGTCTGCACGCGAGCACAGTGGTGGTGTGCCCCTTTCCTTTTCTCTGGCCCTTTTATGGATTCAGGTCGCGTACACCCTTTGCATCGAAAAGCTCCACCGATAAATCGGACCGGCGATTATGCAACCAGAACGAAAGTCGTGAGCGCACGAACGAAACGCGCCACGCGATGCCGAGGAGCGATCTTTCATGGGATTTCTCGATCCGATATGTTTTGACACACAAGACAAATCGTTTTCTATGTTCGACTATTTTTAAGTCGAAAATATCGCCCGACGCGTACGAATCAGATTTCCGGAAAAATTCCAGAGGGATTATTAAATTCCAGAGTCCTTATTTAAGTAGTAATTAATTAAAAATATATACGATATTGTAACAATCAGATAACAATTAGTTTAGATTTCGACTGACCTAACTATTTTCCATTATTTCAAACTTCAATTAAAATAATTCTTAAGGCTGCAGCCTGAGTTTTCGAGCAGTCGTAAAATGATAAAATATAGGCACCAGATTTCTGCCTGCTTGAGCACTTTAATAAAATTAGGTTGATAACCAGTAATTCTGGTATAAGTTATTCGCCATGAACAGCGTCGTTAGCGTCGCAGAATGTTACCTCATTGAAAAGTATTTTTTTTCCACCAGAAGGGATCGCATTAACTGACGGGAATGCGGCGTAACTATAATTTATATTGCCTTATCGACGCGGTCCAGGGGGCAGTTATAGTTAGTAACCACAGCTTCATGGCCGAACGACGTCCATAGAAATCATGAAAACCCTCCGACGGAGACATTTAATCAAGAGCCAATATAAGTGGGGCACACGTTATCGCTGATAGTATAAACGAAGAAAAACAGAGACAGCTTTAAGGGGCTATACCAGTGCGGCACTCAAAAAATAAAATTCTCTTTTATGTATTTTTCGCAGGTTTATACGTTCAAGAATATCGTACTAAAATTTCAAGATCGTATCTCAAATAATTCAAGAATAGCATCTCCATAAGTCGGTCGCATATCCATATTTTTGTACGACAAAATTATTTTACACAGTTCAAATATATCCTTAAAGTTTAAAAACATTGAAATGGTTTTTTCCAAAGAAATTCCTGAAAATCATCTAAATTTTGAGTGGCATGACCCCTTAAAGCTGTCTACGTTTTCACAGAACTTGTTCCACAAAAAACTTTATGTAAAGAGTCTTTAAGAGGAGGAGGAAGAGAGGAAAAAGAGGGTCGAATGCTAATTAGATTTACTAAAGAGTTAATAAACGAGAAAGCGGCAAAATAAGAAAAACGTGGAATTCGTTGTAAAATCGCAGGGGAAAGAGAATGAAGGAAATTAGTGGGGAGAGGGAGAAACGGGGAAAGAGGTCGATAACGTGAATGGACAGAAATGTAGGAAATTTAATAACGTCGAAATAAAAATATGAGAATTTCTAAGCGGGGGAATGCAATTTAAAGGGAAAGATCTTCACATATCATTTACGATCCTGGCATTTCTCCGGTGTTCCAATACGAGACGAAGTAAGCCAAGAGCGAATAATTTAGGGCGGCAATAAAACCAGCGCAGGAAATTGAAATAGACAAATTTTCTTTTAATAGATCCCGGCCCGAGTTTTCTCTTTCGTTTCGAATATAAATAGCGGACGGTCAACGTAAATACAGAGGAGAGGAGCTTTGATATTAACATTTCATGCATTCAATACGTGAGTCACCGTTCTGTTAGAAGTATAGTTAGACTCGGCAAACCGGTCCCGCGTTCTTTAATTTCAACAGAAGTATCACGCGTTTCAGTGTGTAAAAGTTGTGTATACTTTGTGCGCGAGCAGGGACAGCCGCGCAGCTCCTATCAGCAACGTTTCTGTATTTTTTATTGATTTCCGGTTCGCCGTGAAAAAATACCCTTAACACGCATTCCCGACGCATAAATCACCGACGTCTTAAATGTAGAACGATAATTACTGGTACTACCGGCGCTTAATTTCGCCCCCGACACGCGATCACTGGAATTGAATTTCTACATTAATATCTCTTCTCAAGTTAAGTACAAATGAAACGATACCTTATAAAGCACTTTATCAAATCTACACTTTTAATAGTCCATAACCACTCAATCTCGGTCACAGAGGGCAAGAGCACGCAATATGTATATATTTATGTACATGTATACTGTATACAATCTTTCCTTTTTCATAATTAGTAATTTGTCATAATGTCACAAATTAATGAGAAAAACATATGCCACGAAAGGATTCGAATAAAATGCAAATGCAAAATTACAAAGTACTTTTTCAACCATCAATTCATAACATTTATGATAGTCATTTACCAAATTAACATTATTTATACCAATTATAAAATAAAATATAATATTTAAGTTAAAATTCATTTTTGTTAATATATGGATTTTTAATACAGAACAAATCTTGTATTTCTACCTGCTTATTTTTATCTTGACTAACATTATTTTAACAACAATTAACCTAAGAATTTAACTCTGCAAACTTGTTTAACTTGTATTCAGATAACTTATCCGTTCGCCATTTTATCTGAGAGACGATCGCAGTCCCGAAACGAACGCATCATCGATCAAATTACTAATATTAATCTCTAGGACAAACAACTTCGCTACATTCCTTTCTTATCTCCGTACGATCTTCGCTATTCGGCGACAAAAACACAGATCGAGACTGAAGGTTCCAGGTTCCAAGTTCAATCGCGTGCTGGTGCATAGCATTATTCAACGGCAGTAACTCTCTCTCTTTCCATCCTCGCTTTCGGTGAATCTCGTCGACGGAACTCGCTAAGAACGTACAGCTTGGAACAGTGATTCTCGACCCGTTTTTGATCCTATTAGTTTCCCCTTATAACCAAAATAGTAATAAATCTACCTCATTTTTTTCACTGCTCGATCTGGAGTTTGCATTATTATGCGTATGCATGTCCATGCATTCAATTATTGGATAATAAAGAATGAGTTATCGAGATTCAGTTCCGAGCTTAAATATTAACAAGTGAATTCTTTGTATTTACTCATTTTTATTCCGTTCAATCGAATTAATCCGGAATTATATCGGAATAATTCAAACAAGGAAATAATTAATTAACACAGTCCCATTGTAAATATAAGAATTATTTCTCTTGATTACATTAACATTTCCAATGAAAACCCGTACTTGAGTCCAGTATATTATTGAATAATAAAGAATGCGTTGTCAATTTCAGACGGAACTCGCTAAGAACGTACAGCTTGGAACAGTGATTCTCGATCCGTTTTTGATCCTATTAGTTTCCTCTTATAACCAAAATAGTAATAAATCTACCTCATTTTTTTACTGCTCGATCTGGCGTTTGCATTATTTTTATTACGAATTGAGAATAAACGAAATTCAGATTTATTGATAATTTGAACAATTTCTGCTCATATATTTGTTAACATGTTTGTATTTTGTACTATTTTGCATATACTGATTTGTTTATAATAAAAGCTACGCTTCATCTTTATTTCCATTTTTTTTTTCTGGTCAGCAATTTAATATGATCGGTGGTTAACGAGTTTGACGTGCCTGCGCTAAACAATAACTTATTTGACACCTAATTTTCTACGAAAAAATCATAATTCTTTCATTTGTTGGTTTTGGTCGCTGGCACACGCCCTACTTCCACCGCTCCATAAAAAACGCGAAAGTCTGCATCGAAAGACAGGGGGGAAAAGGGGAGAGAATGATATTTAATACGTAGAATGGCTAGATGAGATGCTAATAGCGAACACAATGCAGACATAACGTGGGAAGGGAGAGACGACGTTGCCATGTCGACGGACAGGACGCTGCCGCGTCGTCGCTCGGTTGCCACGATGACGTAACTTTGCGTCTTTGCGTCACGCCGGCCGCTAGGGGTAATCGGCGAGGGTGTAGGTGGATGAACAACCGGAGAGGGGGTGGTTTAATAAGCTTTCGTTCAACCCACGGCGTACTTCTAGGGCAGGGATGCGTTACGTAATGGACATCAAGATCCCCCGCGTATCGATCCCGTTTTCACAGAAAGGAAAAACAATAAAAGCGATCGTCGCGAAGCTCGTTCATCCCCATGTCCGGCAGACGAATTAATTATTATAATTTCTCTCGTTTGTGAAGATTAGAGGACTTCCATTAGCCATTAGTGGCGGGGATACTGTGTGCCGAGGATTAGCAATGCGGTTGGGGTCCTTGCGAACTGGTTATCAGGGGAAAATACGGAATATATAAGGTGTCCCAAAAATTATGCAAGATTTGAATCCTGCACAGTTCGTGAATGTTGATCAGAGTCCAGAAACGTAAATTCGACAGTATGGAGGCTACTTACTCCATATAAGATTCCATGCATAATTTATACTGTATATTTTATGAATCAATAAAAATTCACTATTTTTCATTAAAAACCTGTGTTTTACTGGTCCTGGAATATGTATAATCATCGCATGATAATCGCATGGTTTTTTCTCTTCATATAACACCGTTTTTTGTGTAAATAATTTAGTATAAAGAATTTGGCTGAAACAAATTTGCACGACCAACGTTTTTTCTTTTCTATAAAAAATATTCTTTTTTTCTAGTATACTTGACCCGATATTCGTAGCTACGCTACTGTTCCCGGTTTGTAAGTAAAAATTTAATGGGATAAAAGTATCGGATATCTGGCCGGGGTCTATAAAACTATCCACATAAGCTGGGTTCGGTTTCTTGAAGTTTCACTCTATTGTGCTGTGCGCTGTTTTGTTCGCCAGGTAGAAGGGAGCCCTTAACCGAGTTAATTTCAACAAGAGTCGTCGTGGTTTCGCGGATTACCGGGTAAGAATTTTTCTTTCGCGAGGAAACCACCGGGAAAATGACATTACGGTAGCGAAACTTCTGCGCTCTTAATACTTTACAGCCGCAAAGGTTTTCCCGCTTGTGAAACTGCTCGGCGGAAAACGTGTTTGTTCCCCGGCAATGGTGGAACAACGACAGCTGTTGTGCCATCGTTTCAATTAACAATATGGCCAATTGTTCGCCTCGACGATTTGAGAACCAGGACTGAACGCGAACACAAACGGAACGACCACACCTTGACATTTTTTCTATACAGCGGAGATTAGAAGAGATATGTTCTTCTGAGACAAAGGTCGATATTCACGATATTCATCGGGCATTTATGAAACCATGATTAGACGATAAAGAATAGAAATTATCGACGTGCGAACGGCACGAAATTCGCTAATGAAGGAGCTAATAAGGAGCGGTTCGGCGTGGCGGGGGTGAACGCGTGGGACGAAATAATTAGCTCGAATGAAGATCTCAAACGCGGGCTCGATCGTCAGGACGAGGACGATGAACAAACGGAGGGATATAGCCCAGGATATTCGCGGGGGGAGCACTTAAACTCGGCTGCCACGGTAATTGTTGAACGACTTAACGAGGCGTCGGGACACGAGCACGCACTCGTCTGTATCAATATTTGTGTAGGTGGAAGCATCCACCGCGAGAGCTGATGATCGCTCCTAAAGACGGCATTGTTTGCACGCGTAGAGCCAACCGTGTCGTTTCTACACGCGACGACGTCGTCAACGTCCATCCGATGAAAAATCTTCTCGGCGATCATTAATGCAAAAACATTGTTATTAAAGAATAATTTTGACTGAAGTATTTTTTATTAAGACGTTAACACTTTGACTGTCACCCAATTTCAGGTAAGACAATTTTCAATGGATTGTATCACCTGAATTAGGATGATAATCACGAATGTCATCAATTCAAAAACTTTGTTATCAAAGCACAATTTTTATTGAAGTATTTTTTATCAAGACGTTAACATTTTGACTGTCTCCCAATTTCAGGTGAGACACAGTTTTCAATGGATTGTATCACCTGAATCAAGATGATGATCACGAATGCCATCAATTCAAAAACATTGTTATCAAAGAATAATTTTGATTGAAGTATTTTTTATTAAGACATTAATACTTTGACTGTCACTCAATTTCAGGTGAGACACAGTTTTCAATGGATTGTATCACCTGAATCAAGATGATGATCACGAATGCCACCAATCCAAAAACTTTGTTATCAAAACATAATTTTTATCGAAGTATTTTTTATTAAGACGTTAACACTTTGACTGTCACCCAATTTCAGGTGAGACAATTTTCAATGGATTGTATCACCTGAATTAGGATGATAATCACGAATGTCATCAATTCAAAAACTTTGTTATCAAAGCACAATTTTTATTGAAGTATTTTTTATCAAGACGTTAACATTTTGACTGTCTCCCAATTTCAGGTGAGACACAGTTTTCAATGGATTGTATCACCTGAATCAAGATGATGATCACGAATGCCATCAATTCAAAAACATTGTTATCAAAGAATAATTTTGATTGAAGTATTTTTTATTAAGACATTAATACTTTGACTGTCACTCAATTTCAGGTGAGACACAGTTTTCAATGGATTGTATCACCTGAATCAAGATGATGATCACGAATGCCACCAATCCAAAAACTTTGTTATCAAAACATAATTTTTATTGAAGTATTTTTTATTAAGACATTAACACTTTGACTGTCACCCAATTTCAGTGAGACATACAGTTTTCAATGGATTGTATCACCTGAATCAGGATGACGATCACGAATGCCACCAATTCAAAAACATTGTTATCAAAGAATAATTTTGTTTGAAGTATTTTTTATTAAGACATTAACATTTTGACTGTCACCCAATTTCAGGTGAGACACAGTTTTCAATGAATTGTATCACCTGAATCAGAATGATGATCACGAATGTCACCAATTCAAAAACTTTGTTATCAAAGCATAATTTTTATTGAAGTATTTTTTATTAAGACGTTAACACTTTGACTGTCACCCAATTTCAGGTGAGATACAGTTTTCAATGGATTGTATCACCCGAATCAGGATGATGAATATATTGGCAAAACATTTATAGCTTCCAATAAATTACTTTGTCCACTGAGACTATAATATTTTCAGACAACATGGAATTTACAAATAAGAACCGTTTTTCTTCGAGGATCGTAAAATGGGTAAAAAGAGATGTAATTTTTGGTACACAACGCGTAAGTATTTGCGAGTAGGTTTCTTTTGGTGGACGGACAGATATTCAAGGTTCCGATCGCTTCTCGTGGCATGCATTTATATCCCGTTACGAAGAAGACATTACGAGCAGACCGCGAGTAAGAATGCAGGAATACTTTCTCTCGTAGACCCACTTTGGACCAATGGAAGAAACGAACCAAAGTTACGACCGAGTTCGTTCTCGATTTAAAATCCGACGCGGTCGCTCCGAGCGAAAGATGTTTCACGTGGAAATACACGCGACGAGGAACCCGAAGAATGGGCTTCCTTCTACCATTTCCGCAGCGGTTCTACCCGAGAACGGAACCTGGAAATGCCTGCCTCGTTATCTCATTCGACAAAACAAAAAAAAATCGAAAATAATCGCAGAGAAAATATATTTCAGGTAATTTCTCGGGGGAATGATTTTTATTAAAATAAATGTTACAATAAAATAAATGACTGTGGAATTTCAAGTGGGATCCAAATCTTGTATGTTAAGTAAGAAGACCAAATAATAAAGAATAATTAGTAATTAATAATAAATTACATAATTCAAGGAATTTAAGTATTCCTGAATTTACGTATTTTCCTCCATATTTTCCCTTTTTTAATTAAATCACAATTTCCTGAAGATGTTCTTTAAAAATAACTAATAAGCAAATCAGTTGCCATAATTAATTCTTACTTTTCTAAAATGACTTTCTCTTGAAATTTCCCCAACGATTAGAAACGCTTGTAGATTATCGCGAATCCACTTCAAAGAAAAGGGAAAAGAAAGCTCGTAAAAAAAGGGGGAAGACGCTTAGCGAAGCTACCTGAAACCGGGAATCAATGCCATAAAGAAACGAACAGCGGTTGCCTCCAGTCATTCACCGGCAATGAATTCTCATGGAACGCGCAACGCTACCGATTACGCAAACCGCTGGCGAATTCGCGATCCACTTTCGTTGCGTGAATTGTAACTCCAAAAAAAAAAGAAGGAGCGAAGAAAAGCGAAGGAAAGAAAGGAGTTGGGAGAAGACATACGCGCGTACATACATCGAAAGCGTGGCTGCTGTGCCCATTAACGAGCATAACTACGAGGTAAAAGCGGCGACTGGAACTCGCACGCGTTCACAACGCAACGGTTACGGAATAATTACGAATGCACGTTGCATGGCACGCGGAGTTTCTCTGATCTGTTACAATTGTACAGAGCCAGTGGAGATAATTCCAAGTCCGGCCAAGTTCGAGCTCGCTAACCCTCTTCACTTTCAATATTTATTTATCTATTTATTTATTTATTATCAATATATATAAATTTAGTGATAGAGAAATAGAGTGAGTGATGTTAATATTACTATAGACGAAGTCAAATGTTCCGAATGACGCAAATTTTGATGAATATAAACGGAATCATTAAAAAAAGTTCGAGCTCGCTTTCCCTCTTCACTTTCAATATTTATTTATCTATTTATTTATTTCTTATCAATATATATATATATATATATATATATAGGGATATATATGATAGGGAAATAGAGTGAGTGATATTAATATTATTATGGACGAAGTCAAATGTTCCGAATGACGCAAATCTTGATGAATATAAACAGAATCATTAAAAATTTATTGATATTAGAGTCACAGAAAAATTAGAAATTCAAAAATGTAATGCAATGAGAAGCTATAAATGTTGCAATTATTAAATGAAAGAGACAATTTCTTGATCAATTTTCTCCTAGTATTGAATTATTCCGAATGGCGCAAAATTTTATGAATTGAAATAGAAAGACAATTTAAGAAGACTGACAATTTAATTGATTTATTGATATTCATAGAAAATTTGGACGTGCAAAAATGTAATGTAAAAAAAAGATATAAGCGTTGCAATTATTAAATGAAAGAGACTATTTCCTGATTAATATCTCATTAATATTAAATTGCTTCGACTGGGGCAAAATTTCAATAATTTGAAAGAGATCATTGACAATTTAGTTGACTTATTGATAATAGATTCATAGAAAATTCCAACGTGCGTAAATGTAATGCAATATGAAACTAGAATCTTCGATATTATTAAAAGGGACAATTTCCTGATTAATTTCCTGCTAATATTAAATAGAACGAATCTGCAGTCTCCTAATTAGGAAACGATATTTAAATTATTGCAAATTCCTCTAAAATACCGCAGTTTATTAACAATAGTTGGAAATCTGAACGTCTTGCCATTGTTATCATTCGAGAGCTGAACCCGAACTTAAACGTGGAAATTACCCTCCAGCTGCTATTTGGTTTGGCCAATACGAATTCGCATAAACTTCGGCAATCGCCTTACGGCGTAACCTTAATACCCCCTGTTCAGAATTTCCTGCAAACAGTGAGGGAGCGTGTATTGTCTCGAGAAAATCGACAGGAACGGATACGCATTTGACGAGTAGCCGAGGCACGGATCGATACCGGAGAAACTCGCGCCTTCGAAGAGGGGCAGCCAGGCGGGCGTCCTCCTCCGTCTCCGCCGCCTCTTCTTCCGCTGCCGGCCGAACTAAGAGCATAGGGCTCGAGGGAGTAAGAAGACTGCGTGTTACAGAAGAAAAAGAGGGTAAGCAGGCCGCGGAGAGAAGAAAGAAACGGGCAAGTAAGAGGGAAGAAACGAACGCGACGGAGGAAGAGGTCTCTCCTCGGCGAAAGAGAAGAGAGAAGAGGATGAGGAGGATGAGGAGGAGGATGAGGAGATTCGCTCCACACCAGTTCTCCGAACGTCGTCCGCTCCTGACGACGTTAAAATTAAAATCCGGTCGGCTATGGTCTCGGCGAGGAGAGCCGGCGATTTCACGGAGCCAGCCGACCGGCCAGAAGATCCCGTGGATTCCAAAAGGATTCCGTCTAGCTGCTGCTGCTGCTGCTGTTCGCTCCGCTCGTTGGTAGCCAAGGTAACCGAAGTGGCCCAACGAACCTCTCTCTAGAATTTTTCGACCGCCCGGCAAATGGTTAGGCCTCGCTACTTCCGTTCCCCTACGCTCACCACGTTATTGCTATCCTATTTCTTTCTAGAAACCTGCTCGATTGTTCTCGCCGTTTGATTCGTGGAACCGAGCCTCTAACCCTTCATTGTTGCCCGCGTCTCACGTCGGCTCATAGAACACCGATAAAATTTCCATTCCGCTAGTTTTTTAGACCTGCTTTGTATGGATTCTTAAATATCACGCTGAACTTTTAAATTTTATATCTAGACTTCGAGCCCACGCAGGATGTAACGCTGCGAAGTTTACAAGATTAGACGTTACAATTATAGATGTATTTTATTGCGAATATACCTGTTTTTCGGTACTACTGTAGTATTATAATTATCGGCTGAAATTGTGCACCTGATGACTAAATTTAATTCTATATCTAATTCTACCTTCATTGATTTGCAATTACAATGTCAAATCATAGAGGTAATAAATATAGAGTAGGAGACATCAACTGCTACAGCTATTATAGAACAAATAATTTTAAATGACTTTATGTCTAATTATGCTACTTAATTTTGTTATATATATTATATAAAATCGATGTGTCATAAAACGTGTACTTTTTCGTTAATATGCGAGACTATACAGGGTGTTTCAGGATTAAATGGCCAAACTTAAGAGATGAATATAGGACCCCAAAACAAACAAAAATTTCCTCTAGAAATATTCTCGCAAACATTTCGTTCAAGAGCTATTGACTTCTGAAGTTACAGAATTATAGGAATGAATAATGTCGAAAAATGTCCCTTTCCTTCTTTTGAAGATCATTGATACGCTTTTGTTTGTAAAGAGAAGCATATCTGTGATCTTCATATGTGCCAAGTTTCTAGTTCGTCGAATACTTTCCCCAAATAAAGTCGTCGTCGTTGTCGTCGAATAAATCATGCCTCAAACATAATCAGCTAAAGAATATGCCGATATGGTATATTGTTATGGGTTTTGTGATGGAAATTCTAACGATATAGATAATAACGATAAATATAAATTTA
>SMSR01016187.1:93445-107529 GCA_019453355.1 Ceratina japonica | reverse complement strand
TTAAAGATTATCTGCCTCGTACATCACTTAAAAAAGTATCAAACATAACACCGTGAATGGAAACACAATATGTATAATAGTGAGAGCACAATATACTGAATTTGTAGTACGAACAATAGAATGCCTGTACCAGTGAAATGAAAATACAAATTGAGCGATCAACGACGGATATCTTCTCAAGCCATGCAATAGAATTACTTTCACAATCGATCGCTTAATACATACATATACATACGTATAAATTTTATTTCCTACAGAGAATATATCATATTAATAAGAACAGAGAGTGTACCATATATTTATAATAACTCGTTTAATAATTTTATCGAAATATGTTTTGTATCAATTCACTGCACGATGGAAATCATTCAATAAATCCTCCAATTTAGACAAGTAGATTTCTGTCAGTTTATGAATAAATCGTTGCAGTGATTAATGGATCACTTCAATCGTGATATCGAGGTTCGAGCCGCGGGTTTGTGTTACGTTCAAGTTCTACGGGCATTCGACCTCGCTGGTAACTTTGTAACAAAACTATCCACGGACCACTACCGATTCCGTTCGATCGCCGCGGACGACCCTCTACCCACCGGCTTTGAAATTTACAAGTACACAAGTACGTATCTACTGTCCTGTTATCATACGGGATGGATCGATAGCTCGGAACGGCCGTCGCCGTTTCCATCGTCCGTTCGTTGCGCCGTTTGTAAGTATATCTAGACATGGGAGGAAAGTACGACTAGTTCACGGTAGACCTGTTCCGAGTATTTAGACGGAACTTTTTGCTTTTATACAAGGCTGATACATAACTGACCAACGGAGCGTCGCAGCGACTCGTTTTCAGGGCAACCGCTGTTTGGTAACGTTGAAAATTGAGGGAAAAAGTAACAACGGTTTGAGAATCGATTATAAGTTTTTTTTTTCGATTTATGATTTCAACCGAGGATTGAAGAAACGGGAGTAAAAAGATTCCCACGTGAATTTGACATTTTCTCTCAGCTGCTGACACTGTCTACCACCTGTTGTGCGGTGCATCGAATCGAAAAGTCTTACGAATTCCGTTTACTTGCGGTTCGTGGAAATCTTCAGTCACTCACCCCGGTTTATAAAACAAGTCGTCGACAGTCGTCTTACAAATATCCGTACATTTAATAGAAAAATATTTCATATATTTACTACAAAGTTCAATAAAAAAACAATACGTATGTTTCCAAAAACGCAAAATCAGGTTGAAAAGTAAATTCTACCTTCTGCTCAACTTTCTATGCAAATTACGCGGACTGAAAACATTTTTTGAGAATTACGTAAATTCGAGTGTTTTAAAGTAGACGAGGCAGTCGGGTGATTCCGTAAAGCGTCCCGAAGACAGATTTTGTAGAATTCCCGAAACGACTGCTTTCACTACGACATGTTTGCTATAAACTGAAAGCGGGAACACGCGGGAACGAAAAACAGAGTGATGTTACATCGTCGTAAATTCTATTTGCCGAATTCGGCGAGAAAACGAAGCGAGGTAACAACGAGCTTGAAAATAATAGAGAACGCAATCACCCCTCCAACGAGAGAAGCTAACGCACGTTCGCGACAAACAGTAAATGGATGGCGGCGGTGGGATTGGAAACATGCCAAGGCGGATATCTAGAGTTTCTGATTCGAATCCGTGCCATCTACGATTTGTGCTCGTCCAACAGTTGCTAAAAGTCTGATTCCCGTCTAATACTTTCCTACCTTTCTCAATCTGACAAGAAAATATTGGAAAGAAGAAATTTGGATCGAAATCGCGAAAGTACTCTCGGTACATACAAATATGTTGCTTATTTTAAAAGTAGTCTAAGTCCATTTTTCAAAACAATCAAGTAACTATTTGAATATCTACGTTACTACGTTATCTTTTCATTATACATCCTTAGAAACAAAATCTCATTAAACTACTATATCAGTTATCAATATTTTCTAGTTCATTAAAACGCAAATCCTTAAATATCTTGATTGTCAAATAAATGGACTTAGATCAGTTTCAAAATAAACGGATGAAATACATATTTCCAGATAAAATACAAGCTTCACGTTTATAAGTAATCCAATATTTTAGAAATAATGATTGAGAGAAAGAGCTTTAAAAGGAATTGTCGTATTTTACTCTTTGCTGAAAGTCACTGAAACAAGATTACATAAATGAAACTCGACCGGTTTAACTCTAAAAATAGTCCGATTGTTTAAAAAGGTCAGTGAAAAATTTCGCTTTGTGCTTTTGATACTTTTATCCCAAGCGACTATTTTGAGATGTTCTACTAGTGAACTGGAACAACGGCTTCTTGCATCTAATAGAATACCGATGACGATACGTTGCGGTTCTTAGTCCCATTTAAGGATGTATTGGCTATACAGTCAATCCCAAAAGTGTATGTACCTGTGCATACATCAATATAAAACCCATGAATTGATTTAAAATTTTACAAATAGCTTTTTAATAGTAATAGGAGTATAATAACAAATTCAACATGCTCGTTTAAGTACATCCTTAACAATGCTTTCGACGAACTAGCGAGTGTGGCGAGGAAGAAGGAAAAAAAAATGCCGGGAAAGAGGGACGTGGACAAGAAGGGTAGCCGCGTTCAAAGGACTTAAAAGCGACCGTATAAATATACATCGTAGAAGAATAACGCTTAATCATTATCGATTTCCAGTCACGATTCACAAACTCCGCCATCATACTGACGCGAGCGAGATATTAACCGCAATAACTAAGGAACTCATCTCATTTGCTGCATGAATTACTCTTCTGCCGCTCAAGCGAACTTTTACGTGCCGCGACAACTTCTCAATTAATTATGTTTATAAATACTGATCGCATAATCTGCTATTTGAGACAAATTAAAATCCTAGAAGTGAAACGTATCTTTATCTTATTATATGCACTGTCCCTCAAAAATGTATATACATTGTCATTTTAAAAATGTATATACACTGTCATTTTAGAAATGTATATACATTTCTATATGGGCAATCTAAAAGAAGTAAAAGTCAACGATCAACATAATTACAACAATGTAAATAATTTAAGTTTCCATTTTTTATATAAATTATATAAAACTAGAATGAAACATGAGAATTAAACTTTAATAAATCTGAATAATTAAATCACAGATACTAGAATTACTGAGCTGTCCAGAAAGTTTGTTTAGTATACACTTGTAATATTACTCTAAAATTAAAAATATAAAACATAATTTATATCGAGCGAATGATTAAACATCGCAGAATACCGTCGAACGTTAAACTCGGATTAGCCAGTCTCGCACATACACCTATTCGTCTTCCTGAAAGNTTCATTTTTAAAATGGAAATGTATGTACATTTTCATTTTTAAAATATATATACATTTTCATGTGGACAATCTAAAAGAAGTAAGAAAATTGCTAATGATCAAAATAATTATAACAACGTAAATAACTTAAGTTTCCATTTTTTATATAAATTATATAAAACTAGGATGAAACATGAGAATTAAACATTAATAAATCTGAATAATTAAATCACAGATACTAGAATTACTGAGCTGTTCAGAAAGTTTGTTTAGTATACACTTATAATATTACTCTAAAATTAAAAATATAAAACATAATCTATATCGTGCGAATGATTAAACATCGCAGAATACCGTCGAACGTGAAACTCGGATTAGCCAGTCTCGCACATACACCTATTCGTCTTCCTGAAAGGCGTTTGAAATTCTGAATGAGGCGAGCGGAACTGGAACGTAACTTTCGAAAAAGCCATAAAACAAAGGGTTAACAGCGAATCGTATAGCTGCTCCATGCTTCGTCTCAACTCGTTTCGTGAGAAGCTTCTGTTCCCGCTCTTCGTACGAACTGGCTGCTTCTCACTCACATACGTGTTCGTCCTCTCAGTTCGCTCTATCACGGTTGTCTTGTCNGTTCGTCTCAACTCGTTTCGTGAGAAGCTTCTGTTCCCGCTCTTCGTACGAACTGGCTGCTTCTCTCTCACATACGCGTTCGTCCTCTCAGTTCGCTCTATCACGGTTGTCTTGTCCGAGGGATCGCCGTTTTCTCATTCCCTCCTTTCTTCTCTCTCTCTCTTCTCTCTCTCTTCAAGGCGTTAAAACTCGTACGCAGGTAGTTTCCTCAAGCATCGCACTTAATGAAATGTGAACGACGCTACGGTGGTTCGGCCACCTTCGACTCGCGATTACGACGCCCTTTCCCTTCTTCCCTTCACAGTTCTTCATTTCTTCTTCATTTTTCGAGAAGACTTATTCCGACTTTTTTATTACAATCGTAATACTTTTGTAGAAATGATATCTAGTAATCGTCAGCTTATACGAGAATTTATACTGCACGAATTTATACACAATTTAGATAGTTAGACATTTGGACTCGAAAAGCTTCACTTCGTGCTGCCATAAAAAAAGTTTCTTCATTTTCCTTATCTCTGACAAGAAAGGATTAAATTCCTAGATTGCGTCACTAAACGAGCTCGGTCCTCATGTTGCTCGTAAAGTTTTTCTCACAGGTTGCTCGTTTTTGTCATGACCGAAGAGTTAACGAGATTTTAATTCGTGTCGACTCTACTTTCTTCTTTCCTTTAATTATTTTTCCTAAACTCGTGTTGATAACTTCAAATTTGTCAGTCGAAAACGGAATACGTGTAATTCATTGTACTAAACCCAAAGTGCCATTTCTGAGCTCGTTTCGACTCTGTTTTCTTCCTTCATTTAATTCTTTTTTCTAAATTCATTTCGATAATTACAAATTTGTGAGTTGGAAACGGAATACGTGTAATACCTGTGCTAAATCATAGCCAAAGTGCCATTTCTGAGGTCGTTTCGACTCTGTTTTCTTCCTTCATTTAATTCTTTTTCGTAAATTCATTTCGATAATTACAAATTTGTGAGTTGGAAACGGAATACGTGTAATACCTGTGCTAAATCATAGCCAAAGTGCCATTTCTGAGGTCGTGTCGACTCTACTTTCTTCTTTGATTTAATTATTTTTCCTAAACTCGTGTTGATAACTTCAAATTTATCAGTCGAAAACGGAATACGTGTAATTCATTGCACTAAACCCAAAGTGCCATTTCTGAGGTCGTTTCGAATCTGTTTTCTTCCTTCATTTAATTCTTTTTTCTAAATTCATTTCGATAATTACAAATTTGTGAGTTGGAAACGGAATACGTGTAATACCTGTGCTAAATCATAGCCAAAGTGCCATTTCTGAGGTCGTGTCGACTCTACTTTCTTCTTTGATTTAATTATTTTTCCTAAACTCGTGTTGATAACTTCAAATTTATCAGTCGAAAACGGAATACGTGTAATTCATTGCACTAAACCCAAAGTGCCATTTCTGAGGTCGTTTCGAATCTGTTTTCTTCCTTCATTTAATTCTTTTTTCTAAATTCATTTCGATAATTACAAATTTGTGAGTTGGAAACGGAATACGTGTAATACCTGTGCTAAATCATAGCCAAAGTGCCATTTCTGAGGTCGTGTCGACTCTACTTTCTTCTTTGATTTAATTATTTTTCCTAAACTCGTGTTGATAACTTCAAATTTATCAGTCGAAAACGGAATACGTGTAATTCATTGCACTAAACCCAAAGTGCCATTTCTGAGGTCGTTTCGAATCTGTTTTCTTCCTTCATTTAATTCTTTTTTCTAAATTCATTTCGATAATTACAAATTTGTGAGTTGGAAACGGAATACGTGTAATACCTGTGCTAAATCATAGCCAAAGTGCCATTTCTGAGGTCGTGTCGACTCTACTTTCTTCTTTGATTTAATTATTTTTCCTAAACTCGTGTTGATAACTTCAAATTTATCAGTCGAAAACGGAATACGTGTAATTCATTGCACTAAACCCAAAGTGCCATTTCTGAGGTCGTTTCGAATCTGTTTTCTTCCTTCATTTAATTCTTTTTTCTAAATTCATTTCGATAATTACAAATTTGTGAGTTGGAAACGGAATACGTGTAATACCTGTGCTAAATCATAGCCAAAGTGCCATTTCTGAGGTCGTGTCGACTCTACTTTCTTCTTTGATTTAATTATTTTTCCTAAACTCGTGTTGATAACTTCAAATTTATCAGTCGAAAACGGAATACGTGTAATTCATTGCACTAAACCCAAAGTGCCATTTCTGAGGTCGTTTCGAATCTGTTTTCTTCCTTCATTTAATTCTTTTTTCTAAATTCATTTCGATAATTACAAATTTGTGAGTTGGAAACGGAATACGTGTAATACCTGTGCTAAATCATAGCCAAAGTGCCATTTCTGAGGTCGTGTCGACTCTACTTTCTTCTTTGATTTAATTATTTTTCCTAAACTCGTGTTGATAACTTCAAATTTATCAGTCGAAAACGGAATACGTGTAATTCATTGCACTAAACCCAAAGTGCCATTTCTGAGGTCGTTTCGAATCTGTTTTCTTCCTTCATTTAATTCTTTTTTCTAAATTCATTTCGATAATTACAAATTTGTGAGTTGGAAACGGAATACGTGTAATACCTGTGCTAAATCATAGCCAAAGTGCCATTTCTGAGGTCGTGTCGACTCTACTTTCTTCTTTGATTTAATTATTTTTCCTAAACTCGTGTTGATAACTTCAAATTTATCAGTCGAAAACGGAATACGTGTAATTCATTGCACTAAACCCAAAGTGCCATTTCTGAGGTCGTTTCGAATCTGTTTTCTTCCTTCATTTAATTCTTTTTTCTAAATTCATTTCGATAATTACAAATTTGTGAGTTGGAAACGGAATACGTGTAATACCTGTGCTAAATCATAGCCAAAGTGCCATTTCTGAGGTCGTGTCGACTCTACTTTCTTCTTTGATTTAATTATTTTTCCTAAACTCGTGTTGATAACTTCAAATTNGCTTCATGCTAGCAAAAAATGCTTTAGACAAAAATTGTAGGTACTACTGTGACCTACAAATAAGGTCCTATTCAATTTTCTTGTAACTCCAACATTTTCTGAGTAATCGTCGTTTTTGTCAGACTGATTTCTCAATAAACAGGAAAAAGGAAGAAACATACATAAGACTTATATTTCAAAATGCGTCCCAGAAAATGCGACCGAAAATGCAGCAGAAAAGTAGAAAATTGTTTAATTCTTATAATAGCATTTTCCATTCTTTGAGCTTCTATTATATCTAATATTTTATTATATCTAAGTTCTTTTATATGTAATCTGTAATATCTAATATTATATCTATTAAATATATATTTTATCTGATATTCCTATTATATGTAATCTTCACTTTCGAATAAGAAACATTTGCCACTGCGTCGTATCAGTTTAGAAAAATCTATGCAAATCTGTCAAACATTGTGATAAGTCTTTGAAAATGTCTAAAGAAGTCAACGCATTAGAATCTTCGGACAGATTAATTTCCATAGCTTCAGGTTAGAAGCAAGTCAATCATCGTCAGCTGGTACTCGTCCTACCACTGACACTAATTTTCTCAACTGCGGACCCTGCGGTAACGATCCCGACGATTACGTCTTCATTTTCTTAGAACTGTATTCATCACGGTAAAACCTGAATGATTTACTGTCAATAATATTTTACGTCTTCCTTCCTCGTGTCGTGTTTAACTCGATCAAGCCAAAAGCGAACAATAGAAATCGACAGATCATTATACGTTCTATCAATTGACCGCCTCGGGAAAAGTACAATAATTTCCGGATATGTGGCCATCGATCGCAGCCGGTTTTGGCCGCATATCCGCAAGGTAGATTTCCTAAAATTCTTCAACGTTCAGAATCCTTCAACACGGGAACATGTAAACAATGTCGATTGTCAGCGCGACATCAATTGAGACATAAAAAGGATAAGGCTTCATGCTAGCAAAAAATGCTTTAGACAAAAATTGTAGGTACTACTGTGATCTACAAATAAGGTCCTATTCAATTTTCTTGTAACTCCAACATTTTCTGAGTAATCGTCGTTTTTGTCAGACTGATTTCTCAATAAACAGGAAAAAGGAAGAAACATACATAAGACTTATATTTCAAGTGAAGAATTGTTGGAGATGACTCGCGGCCATATATCCGGAGATTACTATACTTTCCCCGAGGCGGTCAATTAAAATCGTGCCATAAGTAGTGGCGAATCATCGGGTTGGTATCCAGGAAAAATCCGGTTTGTGGCTTCATTAGGCAAAAAACGAATCGGCTCTCTTTCGAGACTAAATTTCGAGACCAGGTTCCGTTGAACGAATCGACTTCCCACAATACCTAGTGTAAAAATTCCCGATTTTACAACGGCAAAGAAACGCGGCTGTAATTGTTCCTCGAGGCGGGCGCAACAGTTCCAAGGCCGGTTCGGTCGGAGTCGAAATCGCACGCAGCCAACGAGCCCTAGCCAGGATGATATTTAGAAAAAGGCGGTTCGCGATTCGTTTTGGGACGCTGGCCGGCAGACCGGGCCGTTCCGATTGCCTTAAGTGTTCGAAACTTAGGAAGATAATGTACCTATCCTGGCCGTGTATACGTACACAAACCGACAAACAGCCAGACGAGCGGTAGGCGGGTTCCGAGGGATGCGAAAACGTGTTAACCTCGTGCACGTATCCGTCCGCTTCCCCGGCTGCTGCTCGCCTGCTGCCGCTCCTATTAACCCTCGGAATTCTTCGTTTCGCCTATGCTACCAGGATGACACACAATATAACGGTGACCGTCGTTTGAAACCACTCGGTAGACCTCGTAATCACGAAAACTACTTTGGTAACCGCACCGTTAACTACCCGGCAACAACGTACGCTCTACTGTCCTCACGGACGACGAACAGTGAAATTGAGTCGTTCTGTGCGACCAGGAACGATCTGTAGTGTTGCGTCAAAATTTTATCTGCCTAAAACATCCCAGATAGATTTTTATGATCTTCACGAGATATAGAAATTAATTTACTAAACATTGGAAGTAATTTGCAGCAAATTCTGTTTAAATAAATTTCGTGAACTCATCTTGTGTTCGTGCAACGAACAGATACATTTGTAATAATTTTGATCACTATTTTTACAATAAAATGAATAATATTGCTGCATTTCGTGTTGTAGTGGTACATAAATTTGTCGCAAGTTTGCTGGATATTGTCTATCTGGGATCGTGACTTGAACTTGTCAAAAAAGTATTGGACCTCGTTTGCATAGTAATTATGAGGACGAGAATTTCGGGAGAATTCGTGAGTTCAGATTCATAATTTATGCAACGGGATAAAAAGTTCTTGTTAATCTTAGCTCGATCTCGAGAAATAATCCGGTAAATCACTCTCCTACCTCCATAATTAAATTCACGAGGAAACAATTTCTCACGTTGTTACAAAATTCAATCTGAGCGAAAATAAAAATACACAGTTGACGAGAAACGGCGGGCCTCCCACCGTGAGAAGCAAAGGTTAATCGAACGCCGTTTGCCAAGTAGAAATACAAGTATTGATTAGATTAAAATTCCATTCTCTGCAAAGAATTCTACGTGCGCATTATTAGCTTGAAATGTTATTACGTATTCAATCGAGATAATCGATTATTCCAATCCCACTAATTTTGTTTTCCTCCTGATAAAATGTTATCGAAAATCATTCTTTAATTTCGCGTCACATAGAAGATAACAATGTGTCTTTTGGCATCACTTAATAAAAATAGTATTAAAAACGCTAAAATACCATAGAACTACCTTAAAGATCGTATCAATAAATTCTTATAAAACGCTGTTTTGAAAGTAATATTTAAATGAGTTTTGCAACAATATTCCAACGTAGTTGAACGCAAAACGCCATAAAACGAGTTATGACTTTTTCCACTTAGAACGTCACTCCCACTGAAGCCTGTAGCCTAAATTCTTTACCTAAATACAACTACTATCCAGCGGTGCAAAGTGAAACGAAGATTTCGTCGGCGACCGCGACGTTCTCCGATAAGCGGCGCCAAGTCATATTCGGATCAAGGTCCGGGAGTGATCCCGAACTTTCGCAGATCGAATATTGATCTTGACCTCGAGATTCTAAGTCTCTGAAAGGAGAATCGGATCTCCAACAGTGGATTAAAGTTGATCCAACTTTACGGCGCTCTCGTAACTCGATCGATCGGATTCACTCGCACCGCCGGCTCTTCAAAAGAATCCTCGATAAGGATACGATCTCCGAGAGTACGGCGCGCCGCAGGGGGGTAAGTGACGTGAATTCGTCGGTAAGAAATTCTCCAAACACCTTCCTGCGCGCGTACGCAATTCTTAATCGTAAGCGTGACAATATCACCGCTCGTGGAGGGGAATAAGATACCGGTGTTTACTGGTTCGCGGGGAACGCACAAGCACGTACTGATAAACCGAGCTTCGCATCTCGAACCGCCTCGTATATGAGCGAGCGCATGCACGGGTGTACTGTATAAATTACGCCCACGCCTTTTGTCCACGAACACGATGATGCATTAATCGAGAAATATACACCGCGACTATTGGCAATCCTTTGAAAACACCAATTTCTACGAATTTAATGAACAAAGAGCCACGGATTTTCATTTATTATTATAATGGAATTACAATGGAATCGTAATGGAATTACTTTTTAAATAGGAACTACATTTACAAATTTTGGTATCTCGAATACACTGTCCCAATTACGTTAATAATTATCGTACAACGTTACTTTTTTTTAATTAGCTACAAGCTTCTCTAGAGGTTCTCAAACTTTTTAAATTTTGTGTTATTTAAAAATACATGTATTACCATAAAAGCATTTCCATAAATCACAATTAAAGAACAGAAGATTTCAACTTTATATTACTTAATTACATTCATAAATCAAATTTTTGCATTATCATAAAACAGCAATAATGCATGAGCAAATATTATAACTTAAAAAAAGCAAAAAAATAATGCACGTATCACAGTTTGAGAAATGCTGATTTATTAACGAAATTCTCAATTACCCAGCCACGTTCTTAAAATTTTCCTCAACGTTCCAGCGAAGAGATTCGATTAAAACCCGCAGAAAATCCGAAATTCTTCCTAACCACTTCAATTCGCGTACATAAAATTGTGAATCAATGTCGCGAGTCGTAAAACGCGGAGAGAATGATTAAAGATATCTGTAGTACAGTAACCGAGGCGGCTACTAAAAATAACATATTTACGACATTTATCGATATCACCCTCCTATAAGGACGACGATTCGTTGCGTTCGTCGTCTCCTTTTGCCTCCGATCCCCCTATCGTTCTGCGCACCAGGCGTTGCTGTATTGTTCGTACGGAGCCGTCATTTAATGCGAACCGACCGTAATAATTATTTTATGCAACGTACCTACCACGAGACAATCGAGGGTACTCGTTGGAAGGTTCTGGAGAACAGACGAGAAACAATCTAGAAACTCTACTATATAGCACAATATTCGCAACGTGTATTTAAATATTTATCGAATGATGAGATCGGCCGAACGTATGCAGAGTGTCTACGTGTCCTGACAGTGAATAATGTCAAAAATGAGAAAAATAATAGCGACCGCGCTGTTGATTTATCGAAACTGTAATCAGCAGAAATGTTGTAACGTCGACTGAAAGATGGTTCATGTAATATTTAGTTTCGTGCACGCATCACGTATAATACGTTACGTGCAATGGTGAACGTTTCAGGTGAATGCAGACCGAGACGATAGAATTACGCGCAGCATGTAATTCGTGATTCAATGTCGTGCCGCGTCTTTCTTACCACTGTGTTACTATAACGCTACACCGCTTATTAGACCTGTTCGAGTGGCCGAGTAAAAACAAGCAGGACTTAAACGGCCCCATACATTCGAGCCAATACGAACGTTCGAATTTCTCCAGTCATTTCATACATCTGAATCAAACGATTGCTTCTAACGTGCACACACACACACTTCCATCTTTACATCACGTATTAATCGCAAAATACTAATTTGAATAACAGAGAAATGCCGCGCATGCAACTGGACATTAAAAGAACCAGCGACGATTTCTATTCTCCGCAAAATTTTAATAATTTTCAATTTCCTGCTTATTGGAAAGAACGCGGAAAAGTTCGGGACGCAACAACATCAAGTATTCTGCTTATAATATATGTTCCATAAACTATGAAAAGTTATCGACTAGGATTTGAAGAAAACTCGCGTATGATTTTTTTTCAGTTGTAACATCTTTTCGACGACTGAATCGATGCGACTACTCATTCTGCAAAACAGAATTAATTAGCGACTGAAGTGAAAGTCCATGACTTTTCACTGCGTAATCGCGGATCGAATCTTCTTACTCCGAACTTTTGCACAAGAATGTATAATCATAAGCATCTAAAATACTATGGCAACTGGTCGAGATTTGCATACTGGTCCTCCGTCCACCGTTTTCCTCTGTCCGAGGATCTCGGTCAGCCGCTCGGACGTTAACGCGCTTAACAAAAGTGGAAACGACCAACGAACACGGTGAGATATATCGACCAGACCAGAATCGCATCTTGACAAAAACCCGAACCCCCTTTTAACCTAAAACCGATTTCTCTACGAGTTATCGCTAATCTTATTACGCGTGACATCATGTGATTACTTGCCAAAAATCTGTTGTAAACCTGCACTGTAGAGGTATGTAGGTGAGTACATAACTTTAAATCCTGATTCACGAGACGGAATTAGTTGATTTAAGAGCGTTGTAAAAATTTGCATATGCTGAAGTCACTTTCCTTAGCGTGAGAATAGAATATCTCTATTTCTATCCAGACGATCAAAAAACTTCAAATCTGCATATGAACGTGAACTGCAGATATCTCCGTGTCATCGTTTATTTAAAACAGTCATAATTGCGAATAAAATAATTCAGATGATTAAGAATGAATGGGAAATATCGTACACCGTTAAATTTTTTTCTAACTCGATTCTCAAGAATGCAAATAGTTTATGCCATAATTTATTTAAAACAGCTCTAATAGTCATAATCGCGAATGAAAAACTTAGAATAATTAACAATAAACAGGAAATCTCGTATAACGTTAAATTTTTTCTAATTCTATTCTTAATAATGAATCTGTTCACGTCAAGTTATGGAACGAGATTATAATTATCGAGATTTCCATTGCATTGAAATCTTGTGTACATTTTATTGATATTGATTGCGCAACAATCCAACAAAATACGGTATTATACGTTCAACAATAAATTGCAGATAATGCCCACTGGATATATTATTCTCGTAACGTGTTCGCGTCCACCCTTTGTGCTCGGCCACGCAATTTCATCTCGTCTCGTCTTGCTTATATAATGCAACGAACGTTCACGCGATAAAATACGGATCTAACCCTCAGTATTTGCAAACTGGTCGGCGTCATCTTGCAGGAGTTTAGCTAGGGGGATGAAGAACAACGAGCCCCTAGCCTCTAGACACTATTCTTTCCATGCTTACTCTGATTACATTCAAATAGGTGCAATGACATTTGCAGAACTCTATTCACGTTTGAATCTACCGCCAACGTACTTCTAATCAAGCTGTACAGTCCTTTACATGAAAGCAATGAAAAAGCCTTGAAATTTTAACAATTATTAGATATCATATTAATAAAAATCTGTTAAAATTTCAATACTTCATCATTATTTTTTATGTAAAGATTTAAACAACCTTAAAATCAATCTTATCTATCGATAAAAGTGATTAACTGCTGCAACTCACACATTTCACTCCTTCATGCAATACTTAAAACCAATTGTTGCAAATTGGTCAATAACGTGCAACAAAGAAAAGTAAAAAAGAATGTTATCTATTGTGTTCGCTTTTAACAAGCACTTTACTTAATCTACGAGTGATTGCTCGTTCATTATTGCTGATATTCCAGCAAGAATAGTGCGTAGAAAAGTACACAATCGGAGAAACTGGATTCTCGTTGATAACCGAATTATAACGTTACATTTGCATTGCGTAATTAACACGAACATTATTCAGCTAACCAGCTATGTAATCGCCAAAAAAAGCCACTAATATACACAGTAGATTCAGTAATCGAACTCTGGCCGTCGTCTCAAAGTTCACCAATAAACTTAATCAATCAAGAGATTGTAACAAATATATAT
>SMSR01016187.1:48427-86359 GCA_019453355.1 Ceratina japonica | reverse complement strand
ATAGAACTACCTTAAAGATCGTATCAATAAATTCTTATAAAACGCTGTTTTGAAAGTAATATTTAAATGAGTTTTGCAACAATATTCCAACGTAGTTGAACGCAAAACGCCATAAAACGAGTTATGACTTTTTCCACTTAGAACGTCACTCCCACTGAAGCCTGTAGCCTAAATTCTTTACCTAAATACAACTACTATCCAGCGGTGCAANTCTAAAATACTATGGCAACTGGTCGAGATTTGCATACTGGTCCTCCGTCCACCGTTTTCCTCTGTCCGAGGATCTCGGTCAGCCGCTCGGACGTTAACGCGCTTAACAAAAGTGGAAACGACCAACGAACACGGTGAGATATATCGACCAGACCAGAATCGCATCTTGACAAAAACCCGAACCCCCTTTTAACCTAAAACCGATTTCTCTACGAGTTATCGCTAATCTTATTACGCGTGACATCATGTGATTACTTGCCAAAAATCTGTTGTAAACCTGCACTGTAGAGGTATGTAGGTGAGTACATAACTTTAAATCCTGATTCACGAGACGGAATTAGTTGATTTAAGAGCGTTGTAAAAATTTGCATATGCTGAAGTCACTTTCCTTAGCGTGAGAATAGAATATCTCTATTTCTATCCAGACGATCAAAAAACTTCAAATCTGCATATGAACGTGAACTGCAGATATCTCCGTGTCATCGTTTATTTAAAACAGTCATAATTGCGAATAAAATAATTCAGATGATTAAGAATGAATGGGAAATATCGTACACCGTTAAATTTTTTTCTAACTCGATTCTCAAGAATGCAAATAGTTTATGCCATAATTTATTTAAAACAGCTCTAATAGTCATAATCGCGAATGAAAAACTTAGAATAATTAACAATAAACAGGAAATCTCGTATAACGTTAAATTTTTTCTAATTCTATTCTTAATAATGAATCTGTTCACGTCAAGTTATGGAACGAGATTATAATTATCGAGATTTCCATTGCATTGAAATCTTGTGTACATTTTATTGATATTGATTGCGCAACAATCCAACAAAATACGGTATTATACGTCCAACAATAAATTGCAGATAATGCCCACTGGATATATTATTCTCGTAACGTGTTCGCGTCCACCCTTTGTGCTCGGCCACGCAATTTCATCTCGTCTCGTCTTGCTTATATAATGCAACGAACGTTCACGCGATAAAATACGGATCTAACCCTCAGTATTTGCAAACTGGTCGGCGTCATCTTGCAGGAGTTTAGCTAGGGGGATGAAGAACAACGAGCCCCTAGCCTCTAGACACTATTCTTTCCATGCTTACTCTGATTACATTCAAATAGGTGCAATGACATTTGCAGAACTCTATTCACGTTTGAATCTACCGCCAACGTACTTCTAATCAAGCTGTACAGTCCTTTACATGAAAGCAATGAAAAAGCCTTGAAATTTTAACAATTATTAGATATCATATTAATAAAAATCTGTTAAAATTTCAATACTTCATCATTATTTTTTATGTAAAGATTTAAACAACCTTAAAATCAATCTTATCTATCGATAAAAGTGATTAACTGCTGCAACTCACACATTTCACTCCTTCATGCAATACTTAAAACCAATTGTTGCAAATTGGGCAATAACGTGCAACAAAGAAAAGTAGAAAAGAATGTGATCTATTGTGTTCGCTTTTAACAAGCACTTTACTTAATCTACGAGTGATTGCTCGTTCATTATTGCTGATATTCCAGCAAGAATAGTGCGTAGAAAAGTACACAATCGGAGAAACTGGATTCTCGTTGATAACCGAATTATAACGTTACATTTGCATTGCGTAATTAACACGAACATTATTCAGCTAACCAGCTATGTAATCGCCAAAAAAAGCCACTAATATACACAGTAGATTCAGTAATCGAACTCTGGCCGTCGTATCAAAGTTCACCAATAAACTTAATCAATCAAGAGATTGTAACAAATATATATTCTACACGAACTCGAAATGGATATTACGATCCTATTTCATTACGATGCACATGTTACGATCGTGCTAAACATGTACACTCTCGTTCCACGCTAAAAACAACAATTAACAATGCCACTCGATAAAACAGTTTAAATATATGAACGCGCGTATGCATTTGCATTTGCACGAGAACCGAAGTGCACGCAGCCCGCCGGCGCCGAGTGGGAGCCATGGAACACGCGTTGCACGCTCGCGCAACANATTTTTTCTAATTCTATTCTTAATAATGAATCTGTTCACGTCAAGTTATGGAACGAGATTATAATTATCGAGATTTCCATTGCATTGAAATCTTGTGTACATTTTATTGAAATTGATTGCGCAACAATCCAACAAAATAGGGTATTATACGTTNAGGTATGTAGGTGAGTACATAACTTTAAATCCTGATTCACGAGACGGAATTAGTTGATTTAAGAGCGTTGTAAAAATTTGCATATGCTGAAGTCACTTTCCTTAGCGTGAGAATAGAATATCTCTATTTCTATCCAGACGATCAAAAAACTTCAAATCTGCATATGAACGTGAACTGCAGATATCTCCGTGTCATCGTTTATTTAAAACAGTCATAATTGCGAATAAAATAATTCAGATGATTAAGAATGAATGGGAAATATCGTACACCGTTAAATTTTTTTCTAACTCGATTCTCAAGAATGCAAATAGTTTATGCCATAATTTATTTAAAACAGCTCTAATAGTCATAATCGCGAATGAAAAACTTAGAATAATTAACAATAAACAGGAAATCTCGTATAACGTTAAATTTTTTCTAATTCTATTCTTAATAATGAATCTGTTCACGTCAAGTTATGGAACGAGATTATAATTATCGAGATTTCCATTGCATTGAAATCTTGTGTACATTTTATTGATATTGATTGCGCAACAATCCAACAAAATACGGTATTATACGTCCAACAATAAATTGCAGATAATGCCCACTGGATATATTATTCTCGTAACGTGTTCGCGTCCACCCTTTGTGCTCGGCCACGCAATTTCATCTCGTCTCGTCTTGCTTATATAATGCAACGAACGTTCACGCGATAAAATACGGATCTAACCCTCAGTATTTGCAAACTGGTCGGCGTCATCTTGCAGGAGTTTAGCTAGGGGGATGAAGAACAACGAGCCCCTAGCCTCTAGACACTATTCTTTCCATGCTTACTCTGATTACATTCAAATAGGTGCAATGACATTTGCAGAACTCTATTCACGTTTGAATCTACCGCCAACGTACTTCTAATCAAGCTGTACAGTCCTTTACATGAAAGCAATGAAAAAGCCTTGAAATTTTAACAATTATTAGATATCATATTAATAAAAATCTGTTAAAATTTCAATACTTCATCATTATTTTTTATGTAAAGATTTAAACAACCTTAAAATCAATCTTATCTATCGATAAAAGTGATTAACTGCTGCAACTCACACATTTCACTCCTTCATGCAATACTTAAAACCAATTGTTGCAAATTGGGCAATAACGTGCAACAAAGAAAAGTAGAAAAGAATGTGATCTATTGTGTTCGCTTTTAACAAGCACTTTACTTAATCTACGAGTGATTGCTCGTTCATTATTGCTGATATTCCAGCAAGAATAGTGCGTAGAAAAGTACACAATCGGAGAAACTGGATTCTCGTTGATAACCGAATTATAACGTTACATTTGCATTGCGTAATTAACACGAACATTATTCAGCTAACCAGCTATGTAATCGCCAAAAAAAGCCACTAATATACACAGTAGATTCAGTAATCGAACTCTGGCCGTCGTCTCAAAGTTCACCAATAAACTTAATCAATCAAGAGATTGTAACAAATATATATTCTACACGAACTCGAAATGGATATTGCGATCCTATTTCATTACGATCGTGCTAAACATGCACACTCTCGTTCCACGCTAAAAACAACAATTAACAATGCCACTCGATAAAACAGTTTAAATATATGAACGCGCATATGCATTTGCATTTGCACGAGAACCAAAGTGCACGCAGCCCGCCGGCGCCGAGTGGGAGCCATGGAACACGCTTTGCACGCTCGCGCAACGTTCTCCGGGTATTATTGTGGCGAAGAATTGGCAACCTGTCCGGTTTTAGTCGCATCAACAATTGCGGCATGTATCGCGGGAATGAAAAGGAGAAGAAAGACAAAGCCGAGAAAATACGGTGCTATGCATGTATGTATACGTACATTTCTCTGTGCACATGTGTATCTACATTTCTCTATGTGTATGCATGTACATTTCTCTAAATATGTATGTGTATGTATGTACATTCTCTGAATATGTATGTTAATGTATGTACATTTCTTTCCTCGGTGCCTCTGCGTCATGCATTCTCGTTAGCTTCTCCGGTATATGCATCGAACTTCGTTCTTTTTTTACGATTGATAAGAGATACGTGTATCAGGTTCGTTCAAGTGTATGATAATCAGCTATCATCAAAAGAGTTCTAACGTGGTCGATAACGGAGAAGATAGATTGTTTATGACAATGAGATTCTTCTCCCTTCTCTCCTTCGCCCTCCGTTCATCCACTTGCAATCGCGTGACGTCATATGTGATGAATCGCTGTGCAATATTGTGCAGATATCATTCGACTTCTTTTGTAATCACTATGCCATTGTTTCTGTTATATCGAGTCGCGGCGCTGACGAAAACGGGGATGGCCCTAAACGCGTGTCCCGATAACTGTTTCTCGTTACCACGAGCTAAACGGTCCCCTTTCATTGTAATCGTAAACGCAACGTGGACTCTAATTACTACCAGTAGCAGATAAGCTTAGGGAACGAGCGGTGCGCGTCATCCTGTTCTATATTCCCTTGCCACTTTTGTTCGTCATTCGCCACGCTCGACGTGGCCACTTATTGGCTGGACGAGCCAGCAGGAGGCTCGAATCGAGTTCTTGATACTCCACGCCGTGCTTATCTACTGCTCTTATCCGACTTTTTACAGCCGTTTCTTTATACACAGAATCTCAGAAAATTATCAATCGTATATATACGTACGTAAAGTGATTTATAATGTACTGCCTCTGTCCTATAATAATAATAATAATAAGCGAATATTTAAATGCGAATGCAGCTGTAGGTTATATTGTATTGAGAGCCTGAATTGTTATACGACGAGAAAGTTCTGATACACTACAAGGGACCAATTAAAAATGGGGTAATTGATAACCAATATTTTACTAAATAGCCAGGAATTTGTGCTCGAATTTATTGCGACATATTTTACCGAATTCCACAACCTTTTGAGCACGGAATTTCTCAATTGGAATTGCTCCACCCGTGCGTCACTGAAAATGAGTAATGACGAAACGCCGACTGAATTTGGCTTCGGCGAAAGTATTGCAGTATAAGTAAAAATTCAGGGGCCCCGCTTGCACTACAAATCATTCAAACTACACGAGCGTATCTCCCCGTTTCTATTTCAGTGGAAGACGTTTAATTATAAGTATTATGCAACTGCTTTTAATCGCATTCATATTATTTTTAAATCGCGATCGGGAGGCTGTGCGTATATTTGTCCACGTTGTAAGACGATCGAAGTAAGGCTAGACGAAAGGAGTAAATAAATATACCGCGCACAATAGGAGACCTGCGTGTCTTACACTCTTGCGGTACTCAGTTAAGAATAAGCATCTGAAACTATTTTAAGACGCGAGCTACACAACACAATGCGGTGGAAGATAACGTGTTACCACGTGTTGCCGCGTTGTCAGCGCGGTAACGCGTTCACGGAAATAAGGCTCTAATTAACAAACATTAACATTTCAATGTATAGAATTATTTTACGAGCAACAGCCGCTAAAGACGGAATATGTATATATAGTATAACGTTAATAAGAATGGCACGGAAGCATTCGTTATAATTAGCCGGAAAGGCTACGCGTTAATAATTCATCGGATCTAATAAGCGGGATTTTAAAATGCCATGATTATTGCGAGACAATTAGGAAGCAGAAGAATTTCAAAAATAAATATTATTAGAAACAGCTATTTCGGTACCGCGGGAAAAATCGGCGAAGAATTTCACTTGAAAATTACTTCGCGTGCATCGGAGGAAGTGAAAACGCGATCTAGTTTTCAGCTAAAGCGAGATTAAATAAAAAACATCTATCACATCCGCTGAAATCATCAGTATTATACCTATAACTAGCTAGAAATAATATGACTTTTTCTCGTTCTTTTTTTTTTGTTTATTAATATCTTAAGATTTTCTTTATTAATTTCAATGAGATAAAAAGCTGTCATCAATATTTGAAGCAAAAAATGATAATTACAGAGGAGTCAGGTTTAATGAATTTGACCTGTTCTTCTCGGTCACAAGAAATTTTTAACGCGTAATATCTAATATTCTAAGATATAATTTTTTATTAGACTATACGTGACTTGCAACTCTACATTGTCTACGTATTCTATAATTCTTACTTTTGCATACTCTTTACTAATATCCTCGAATTTGAATTCTTAAATCATGGATTAAAAATTATAAAAAATTCTGTCATTGTTACAATCATATTTTTTTTATAAGTGAGATAAAAATTGTCATTCGACATGAGAATTCAAGATATAATAACTTTTTAATAAGCTCCTAAAGTTTCTAAAATTTTGTACAGAGTATTATTAATATAGTATCTAATAACTATTAAAATTTCAATGCTTTGTCATTGTTTTTACATAAGAGTTCAAGCAACCTTAAATCAGAGGCAGTTTGCTTACGGTTGTATTATCGAACTGGCAAGCGCTCGCAACCCCATTTTTGATACGATCTGTGACATTAATTACTATTCGTAGATAAACGCGGCAGACAACATATCTGATCGCTTGCAAAGACATGATAGTCCCTACACAATTTCAAATGACGAAACGAGTAAATATTTCAAAGGCAACAAGTGTAATAAGTACGTTCGCGGCTCCGACGATCATTTCATGCGATACATATGTATGTTCATACGATACATATGTATATTATGCAAGTTATACTCCACAGTTTATAAAGAACGCATACATGTAAAATGTTGAAAGTTCTTCCTAGGACGAGTTCTTTGCCTGATTTCACGGACTATAGACGTAATGTGTACTTTCGCACAATAAATCATACAGAAAGGAACATTGAACTTGAAAGTTCTAAGCAAAGACGGTGCCAAATGAGTCTCACAATCCGCTAATTTAAGTGAAGAGCATAAAATGAGATACTTCAACAGCTAATGTATTACGTATAATAAACACTAAACCTAACACTATTTATCATTTATGCGAATTGTTCGTAGTTCAATGTTGTTTATTCACAATATTAATATTAACTAGTCTTCCAAATCCGTTTATTCTACATCCACTATTCATACTATTTTGCAATCTTAAATGTAACGAAAATGCTAAGTAAAGTTACTTTTAACTGATAAATAAGCGATTTTTGAAAAGAGAATTAGAATTTATTACAAATCAAGAGGAATGAACATATCTGCTTCTTTTCGGGTCTTATCAACTCTGACTGAAATAACAATTACTGACTGACTACNTAAATACTAAACCTAACACTATTTATCATTTATGCGAATTGTTCGTAGTTCAATGTTGTTTATTCACAATGTTAATATTAACTAGTCTTCCAAATTCGTTTATTCTACGTCCACTATTCATACTATTTTGCAATCTTAAATGTAAAGAAAATGCTAAGTCAAGTTACATTTAACTGATAAATAAGCGATTTTTTAAAAGAGAATTAGACTTTATTACAAATCAAGAGGAATGAACATATCTGCTTCTTTTCGGGTCTTATCAACTCTGACTGAAATAACAATAACTGATTGACTAGTTTTCTGGGATTCCACAGTATTTTATCAATGGCTTGGTACAAAAAAAGAATTGAATCTAGTATTGAGTTTATAAAAAGTTGTAACTTCTATATGAAGAACGACACGATGTTAAATTCTAATATCTAGAAATGATATTTGAGTATGTCAACATTTTTCATAAAATAAACTGGTGAAACCAGTGGCTCAACATTTATGAAGAAACACAAATAAGATAAGCCTTGGTTCCCTCTTTACGTATTAGAAAATATTGGAACAGCAGAAATTTTTAGATAAGTTTAATCAGAAATTGCCTGGGAATAGATTTTTAAACACACCTTAAGTGCCAATCTCTCGACTTCATAACTATTGATATCGACACTTTGTATCAAACGACAAACTCAAATTATGTATTTCTTTCTGAAAAAACAACATTTATCGAAGTCTTATACTTTTACGAACAATATGAGCGATATATAAAGAGACGATGCACACATGTGCAAAGACAGTTGGAGTCCACCGTTATTTTCTTTTCATTTTGTCGTGTAGAAACTCGTAATGAGTCAACGTTTAATTCTTGGCACTACATCCTCCCTGTCGTCAGCGAGTAACAATTATTATTTTATTTGCATTCGCACTGTTACGCAACCTTCCACCCTATTTCTGCCACACATCAAGAAACCATTTCTGATCGTTACTTACGCATCCCATGGCGAAGATATTTTTATGGAAAACGAATATAAAATTCTTATTTTAAGATTAACTGTAGTTACCAGAGTGAGTGAGACTTCACGGGTTAATTTTTAGGTACCGACGTTTATTGCAAACAGACTATAAAAAATATTATTTATACTCTCAGCCAAAACCTTTATGGCTAATTCTACTAAACCGACACCACGTTTTTTTCTTGAAAATTTTCTTTATTGCTACTAGCCAGAATCCAGAAATTATGGGAATGGAATTTTGGTAAATTTAGAAACAGATCAGACTTCATAAGAAATGTAAGAGAAATCTCTCGGTCGCCTAACGCGAATCTACAAGTAAATTTCGTATCCAGCGACACTTCGTTAACGAACGCCTTGTACGGTAAAATCGAGTCAAGAATGGACAGGAAAATACATGAGTTAATTCCAACGCGAACGTAATCACGATGTGATACGATTATCTCAACGCGAGGTGCCACGATGGTTCCACGAGTAAAGATTGNGAAATCTCTCGGTCGCCTAACGCGAATCTACAAGTAAATTTCGTATCCAGCGACACTTCGTTAACGAACGCCTTGTACGGTAAAATCGAGTCAAGAATAGACAGGAAAATACATGAGTTAATTCCAACGCGAACGTAATCACGATGTGATACGATTATCTCAACGCGAGGTGCCACGATGGTTCCACAAGTAAAGATTAAAAAAGCGTGAAATGAAAATCTAGCATATTTTCTTTCTATGGTTAGGTTAGGTAGGTAATTATTTTTCATTGCCACGCGTTCTGTGTTAATGGGCCATTCTGTCGCGTAGGTTACGGTTATTACACAACAATAAAAGCAATAATAAGGTTACCTAAATTATTCCACTTTCTCCTCGCCCGCGACGACCACATCGCTCGCGATACATAACACAGGCCTCGGTTACAAACGCGACCCATTCGCAGTCATCCTCGAAGCCGACCGTTTGCTCTTCTTTCGCCCGCTCCCGACATTAATTGCCGACATCAATTACTCCCCGCACGGGAGAAAGCGATAATTCGAGATTCACGGATGCCGCTTTTGTCCGCCGGCATAACCGTGGTTCACGGGTGTGAAACGAGCCAGGAGTCTCTTAAACGAGAAATTTTCGGTCGCGTGAGACCGTTACGTAGGCGTGGACATAACGCGCGGTGGAAAAGATAAAAAGATTCTTGTCAATTTTCACGATCGGGCGCGAAGAATAAACTACTCGCCGAGAGAAATTAAGGATTCGGAGATTCACACGAACGCGCGACTGACCTCCATTTCTAAATAGAGATTCCGAATACTTTAACAGAGAAATAATAAATTCGCGTTTTACGAGGTCCGTCGATGTTGATAGGAGCTTGTGGACGTTTAAGTCTCTTCAGACACCACGGAATTATCGCATTTGTATTGCAACTCGATTGTTTATTACGTGATTGAATCACAAACTCAAACATTTTACTTAAAAGATTACATAAAGAACGAAGATATTGCGTTTATATGATTCAAAAAAGCCACGCGAAAAAGCAAGCAATTCGCTACAATTCGGTTGAAATTGTATTAAAAAAATTAAAGAGTTCACGTACAACTATTATACAAAAACTACAATACTTATTTTTACCAAGCCTTGTCAAAAGACACTTTCTGAAATTTTCGTCTAAAATTATTATAATTAGTTCAATTTAACACCCAATATAGGAAAAGTCGAAAATTTAATTGAGGAAAAATGATTAAGCTAATAATAATAATTTTAAGCAAAAATTTCAGAAGGTGTCTTTTGACACCGGTAAAAATAGTGTTAATAAACTAACATCGATGTTTAGGATTAGCAAACCGAAAAGCAGTACATCTGCACGAAGTTTTATGTGTGTAGGTATTTTCAAACATTTCGACTCGAAGCACGTCTATTACGCTGGTGAATAGAATTATAGGTAACAGTTCTTTCACGGCACGACTATCTTAGGCTTTCCGTATGATATTACTATTTTCAGAAGCAAGGAAGACGATTACAAATTAGATCACCGTGTACGTCGGTCCCAAAGCCCTAAATCCATCCTAAATGATTCATATCTAACGCGTATAAATCACCTCTAATTTTAGATTATATCATTTCGTGCAAAAACCTCGTTCTTCGGATATTTCNTTTTTTGTATTACTGCATTCATGAAGGGTAATAAAGAAGAGGATACCTGTAGGTACGGTGTGCTTTTTTGGGAGATTCCGGCTCTAAACAACTACAGTTGTAATCTGGAGAACGAGGCGTCGAAATATAATTGGGCGATCAAACGAGCTCGCCGAAGGCGAGCGAAGTTCGATCGCAATTATGTGAGACGCCTCGTTCGAAATGATTACATTCCTCCCAAGGGAATGGATAACCATTCCGTACCCACCGCTTAAATAAATAATTAATAGTACTCTGAAAAATGAGAAACATGGCGACCGCTAGGCGGGAAGCGCCTCCGCGGTAGGTTTTTTGTGTTTTTTACGCTCTGAACGTTGTGACATCTGGGGGGCGAAAGGGGAACTACAGTTGTAATCATTTCGAACGAGGCGTCTCACATAATTGCGATCGAACTTCGCTCGCCTTCGGCGAGCTCGTTTGATCGCCCAATAAAATAATCGAACGGAAGCAGTTACTCGATTAATCTTCTAAATTTAAATCTTATATTTAAACTTAATTTAACAACTTCATTATTAAACAGTTCTGAAAATTCTAATAAACCCTTTTGAATTATAAAAGTGAAGAAGAAGTGTCAACTTTTTCTAAATGACAGACACTGCACGAGCCATCGATTTTTGCAACACGACGAATCCATTCATTTCTCTTACTTTCATATCGAAGCCGTTTATTCAGTGTCATACTTTCGATTTCTTTGGAGCTCAAGGGGCCAGAGTAGTCACGTGTCTTTTCTAACACACATCAGTAAAATTATGACCATTTTGGGCCAATTTCAGTTACACGTGGCGTCACGACTGGTTCAAAATCGTTTGAGGTGTCTGTATACGACGACCAGAAAATATTCTCACATAAGGACGCAAAATGTGTTCCCATAAACCAACATTTTTGGCTAATTTTGTAATGAAAATTCTCGGCATCGATACCGTGCATGACAAGATTAATACGATTACCCGTTCAGGTAACAGTGACACGGTGTGAACTGCCCTTGAGTAGTTGCTATATTGGCAACGCCGCAATTCCGTGTCACACTCTGCCGACATCGGCGACGATTTGAGAATTTTCCACGTGAAGAAATTCGCATAATCTCGTAAATTCAGGCGTGCACACGCCGCGGAACCGCGACATTCTAAATATGAAATAACCAAACAACTCGGCTAATTGAAGTAGTTCAACGAAATCAACTAACGAAGATTAAAAGCGCAAACTCAAACTTTCCACGGTGGAGTCGAAGCATTCATATGTTTTCTCTCCGGTAGCAAGAATTAGAAACTTCCAATGAAAGTTTTGATACTCCTCCACCGAGTTGATTAACATATTTGCGAAAAATCTGCATTTACTATGATGAATAAATATAAACAATGTTTCACTTTTCTTGACATCAATCTACTAACAATGAGGGGAAGAAATATGTCATAATAAAGACTCAAGTTTTCAATGATTATCGTTTATAAACCAACGATACGATGAAACGATTGGAAACCATGAAGAGAGAGAGAACGTCATTGAATTATATATAATATTGTTAAGTAATAATTTATATTGATCATGTATTATCAGAGGATTCAAAAATAATGCAGACATTACTGTCGTTCGTTACCTCAAACTATATTAAAACATTTATTTTCGGTAACAAAATTGCTCCATGCCTTAATAACTTCCCATCGCATTACTTGGTTCACATTCCTTAGCGGTGCTTCCTGAAGTATTGTAACATTTAATTATCCAATTTGTATTTTTACCACACACGCAGCACTCTTTTTTAAATTAAATTATGTATAAATTGCGGTTAATAATGTAAGAAGTGTAATTAGCATGCAATATATACCAATTAAAGCCAATAACCGTAGATGCGGGGATAAGATTAAATTAACATGCACAAAGTTGCAATGTAATTGACTCTGAGACAATTTACAGTGAATTAAGATCTACTTTCTCCGTTCATTTGATACTGTCGAACCCAAACGCGATACTAATACGACTCCGAAAGCATTTTCTTCCAGAACAAACAAACGAGTTGCCTCCTACTGGTTATAACGGTACGTTCTAAATACTTGGCCATGAATTTCAAAGACGAAATTATATACAAATATTCGATGCACCAGTCATCGATATCTACAGTGGCCATCCGTTCTCTATTTCAGTAGCCCATCTCCGAAATTTTTAAGCAATTCCTTTTGTTTTTTCGTCCTCGCAATAAATAACTTACAGAATAATCCAGTACAAGAATTTTGTTATATTTTGGTGTCTGCGTGTTGTTATAATTTCCTTCTTTTTTTTATCCCTGATTTTGCTCCCAAAAATATGATCACCAAAAACATAGTACGATATCCTCTCATGTTAGTACCGTCTTATACTATAAAACGGTACTTGCCATTCATAAAGATTACACATAGTGTAAAGTCTATTTTCTCTGAGAATGACTACTAATTCATTATGCGTTATGCAACAAATGATTGCGTGTACTAACGAAGCGTTGTGTAAGTTTATCCATAATAAATATAGTATATATATATATATATATATATATATATATATACAGGATGCGTAACGGTTTATTTACTTAGCGCCTTCTACCTTGCGCTTAGAAGCATATACATCGACGGATTTCATCTATACTCAGCTTGCCGATATTGACGTTTATAATAGACAAATCAAGTGCACAAAAAAGAAATAGTTTCAAGTGCGAATGCAGTTTCGAGCAGGTCTATAACCGTAACATTAGACACGGGAGTTAAAGTACGGAGCGAGGAGATTTACGTTTTAGATAATCAAACCGATAAAAGCGAACTATGGAACCTAAACCGAAACAAAGGAGTTACATCATCGCAACGCTCGCATGGGACGACAACGTGCTTTTCTATTGCCGGTGGCGAAGAGCGGAAAGGAAAAAATTGTTCGACACCGTAATCAAAAATTAAAGATGTTTTCGCGAAAGGAAATGCGGTCAGGGCGTGAGTCAGGCAAGGCAAGGAAAGAAAGCCAAGGCAACGCTATTTTTCCCGTAAAGACGGACGGATGATCGGACGCGTACGGACGAACGAACCAGTGAACGGACGGACAGACAAGCAAGCAGGCAAGCAGGCAGGCAGGCGAGCGAGCGAGCGAACGAACGGAGTCTCTACTCATACCCGGTGGACCCGGTCGAGCAGCCGGCCGGCTCCAAAGCAATAACTTGGCAACATCGCATCGTACACCGGAGGATCTATATCCCGAGCTGGTGCGTCGCATCGCGTCGCGGCTCGGTTCGGCTCGGTCTTGCTCGGCACCGACCACGTGACTTATTACATGCTACTCACTATTCGGCAGACATCGGGCCGATTTCGTTCACTTCTTTCTCTCCTCTTTCTCTCTCTCTCTCTCTCTCCTCGACCTTTTTGCACTTCCTCTGTGGTCTCTACGTGCTATCACCAGTTTGTATCTAGGAATCTAGCCTTATCGATCGTCACCTCGATCGATTCCTTCGGCGCACGGCCACAAGCTGTTTCCGCGTTCCTCCGTCAAAGGGTTGCGCACACCGTCGTCCGGAGGAACGTAAGTACGATAATCGTGACACAGATTCATCAGCAACCGCGCAATCAACGATCCTGAATAGGATTCCGGCCTGATCCCGGGGATCCTGGCTCGCGGGGTCGCCGGTCGCCGGCGAACGCTGCGCGGCTTTAATTACTCAGTTCACGTAGAGTGTAATGACTCGCGATGGATAAGTATACGGTCGCCGATGATGAATCAATGATATAGTTGCACGGGTCTGCACGCCCACGCCGCTACGAGCCAAGTTTCTATTTCGCTACATGTGCCTCGCACGCGACTCTCTCTTTCTTCAACCGCGATCAGTCGGACGCCACGGCACGCCGCCGCCGCCGCCGTCCGAGACGTGCCGCGCGCCGCGCTTGTCCACGTTCTATCTTATGTTTCGCGTGCCTCTACAATTTCCTCCGGTGACGACCTGCTGGATATGTATACGTCTTGTTTTTCGATACGCTATTGCATCTCGTTTAATACAACAGAATTGATACGTAGGAGACACGCGAGTCGAGGCTGCCCGCCGCGTTGTTTATCCTTCGTTCCCGGCGAGCCTGAAACCGAGTCAAGGAATTTGTTCTGGAGGCTGTTATTTTCGTACGTACCACGGCGTAGCACGGAGAACAGTTCCTAAGGTCTTATTTACGAGCTAATAAAACATATCGTCGGAGCCCGATTACGAGCCACGTAAAGGCATTATTACTTAAAAGTGTCCTTTTACCCCCGACGCGAACGCGTTTCCTGTGAATTATAATCCTCAATATCCCCGTTGTGTCATGTTGTTTAAAATACAGAATATGAGTTATGGAAGATGTATCCCACGTCCGAGAAACGATAGACTCGATCACTAGCTCGTTTTATTCTCCACCGATTCTGTCGTCCAGGAAACTGATTCTACACTGTAATAATGCAAAAAAATTATCTCTACACGCTCCGTAGTATGTACATATTTAATTATATAACAGATGTTATTTGCGAAGACAAGGATCGTACATAAACTCCATAAGTTTATAGTTTAATGCCAGCTGTAGGGGCAGACAACCCAGACATTTATGCAAGGTGCCAAAATTTAGGGGCACCATTTTGGCTGTGTGAGAAAAATATTGACATGTTAAAATATAAATTAATTATATATAAGCAATTTACCTTTTTGTCCGAGGCGCCGTAACCGCTAGAGCGAGCATTGGTACAGGGTAAAATGTACTGTATGCGTCGAGCGTGTAGTACACAGCGATATCGCAAATTTACGAAAGGAGGTAACTTGTTTTCATCGGCGATCGCAGTTCGAACCGAGATTATGGATCTCGTTTATCCTACACAATAGAATACGGTCCGTTACGTGAGAACACTTGAAAGTTTCGTGTCATTTGTTTCAAGTTAAGTCCATTGGTTGTTATGCAAGTATGCACACTGTGTATCGATTGCGAGTAGAGAGCAAGGGAACATGTACGTACTATTACGCAACTCCTTATCGAAGCAGTTGTCTAATAGTGTCTAAAAATGTTCCTATCGTTTCCATACTGATGTGATAGCCACCGTCCTCATCCGCGGCTCGTGTTCGCCGACGAGAATGTCGGCTTTGTAACTACGTGTTACGCGGTATTCTTCCTACGCTCGTGCAATAGGAAAATCGTTACAGATACAATGCATAACATTGAACAGATTTCACGTCCTTAGGAGTTCCATGCTGAAATCGCACACTCGCACGAACGTCAGTGTTTGGAATTTCAAATTACCGAGTTAAACTAAACGAGTGACCTTTTCTTCGATGATATAAACTAACTCACAATAAATTCGTTTTATCGTTTGGAAGGAACAAACTTTTACTACTTAATAATTTTGTTACTAATCTCTGGGTATAAGGGCCGACTTAAAAAAATCCCTATTTTGTAATTGAAATTTATTTTATAGTGAAGAAAAAAACTTTTAAGTCATACGACTGCATATCTATTTAATCAAATTTTGACAACTGTTATAACTTCCTAATTTCTAAATTTATCATTCAGATTTTATTTCAAAATATTTGAATTTTCGTAAAACTTTGTACATAATACACTTAGCTGTGCCCGCAGGGCTAGGCAAAGTGTTAATATTGATAGAGCCACAAAGAAGAAGAGACAAGCAGCGAGATAGTTTTAGGCGGTCTATATGTATGTATAACTGTGTGTAGCGAACGGGATAAGAAAAAGAAAAGGGTAGATCTCAGGTAGACGAACCTCGAGTTAGAAACTGGGAGAAGCTGGTTGCAAAAGGTTTCCTTTAAAAGAAAGAGGAGAAAAAAAAGCGAAGAAAAAAAAGGAGCAGCAGGTGTCGGCACAATTCAAGCTTTCAAAGGGAGAGAACTCTTAAATTTTTTAACTCAAACATAGCGACGGGTGATACACACCATTCCTTTCTTCTTTGCTCATTCTTCGTGAGAAGATTCCGTGTATTTCCGTGCATGCGAACGGGGACACGAAACTATTTGAGACATTACGCGCGAATATGTTTATGTCGAATATTAAACGGCTAATATATGCACACGAAAGCAGCTTTCGTGCAAAAGAACAGCTTAGGACGAAGCTATTTTTAGCTGCGTTCTGCAAGCGTCCACCAAGTTATTTTCTATGGAAATCGCATTTGGATTTCTGTCACAAGTATCGTAGAACAAAGCATGCGTGTTCCGAGAAAATTTAATCCACTGAATGGTTCATTCTATTTACGGATAAAGTAGTTACTGCGAAAAAATAAAACGCCTCGACGTAATAAATATATCATTGTAAATTACATACTGATGCAACGAGATGTGCACGCCTCACCGTAATAAATCGGATTGTCAAATTTCTTTTACATCGTTCAGTGAAGTGACACACATAAACCGCAATCGAATGCTATGTCGGTCCTCGGTGACCTTCGAAACATCTCCACTAAATCAATCTTGCCATCTCATTGTAACCCGAGCGAGACATTACAAATATACCTCACTTCAAATGATTCACGTTCAGAATTAGCCACGCACGGCTTCTTATCTCAAACGTGCATTATGTAGAAAAATGAAAAAAGAAATTCATTCACGAAGCATAATTTTAAATATGCTTAAGGGGCAGAAAAACAATCTACTTTGAATAAAAATTCGCTTATCAACACAGGCATTGTAACTACTTTTAGTCCATATTATAATCCTCATATTACTAAATATCAGTACAGTCTAATTAAATAATGACCAGACTTGTGTCTTTCTTCTTTTTAAAGAGGTACCCGACGACCGAAAAGCTAGATAATTTTGTGAATAACAGTGACAGTGGATTTATAAGATTCTACCCCCTTAAATTAAATACCAAAATATGCAGCAATTTATGAAGTTTTAAAACAAACGGCAACACGGGAAACGAGGGAAGCATGTATAAAACTTTCGTCTATGTAATTTGTCACTTAAGAGGTTAATAGCTCTAAGCAACTATAATAGCAGTTCCATTTATACATTGTGTCTTAACCGCGACCAACATAATCTGTATGTGCAAATATCGCACGTACACCTACGCGTGAGACACGTACGAATGGAAATAACAAAACGATAATCGTCGTACGCGTGACTAAATAAATAAATCGCTACAAATACTCGAGAGTGCGTGACATCTAAGCTTGTGTGTGAACACGAATTTCGACGAACGCTTCTTTGAAAAGTTAAGGCAAACGAAGGAATTAAGAATAAAAGAAAGGCAAACGATAAAAATGACTTACCCTGCATTTTCAGCGGCAGCAATGGACATGTGCCTCCTCTCATCGAGGATGGCTTTGGAGTCAAACTGCCGAGGGAGATCCGTGGTAATGAGTTAAGAGTCACAGTCGAGTGTTCTCTTTTTGCACGATCTGCCACCACCAGCACCACCACCACTCCCTTTTTTTTCACAACACCGTCGCACTAGCAACAATGCGGATTTCCACTACCGACTATCGAAACGAACGACACCACTATTTAATCACCACTGACACTTCTTCGAATTCGTCAATTTCGTCAAATCGTCTTTCCTTTCTTCACGAGTAACCGGCGTTAACGCTGCCGGACGATCATGTCCGGAGGATCAAGTACGTAGCGATTCGCGAGTCCACGAAGTAACGAGTAAAATAAACGCGATAATTCGTTTCACTCTCGGTCACTTCTCATCCTCGGCCCCGTGTATCGTTAAGAGTAATGAAATAAATCAACGAAGACGAATAGTTTCCCTTCCTCGACCGACGCTCGCTGGCCGAACACGCGTTCTTAATCGCATCGTCCTGCCGTGCGTCTTTTCTTCGTTTACAGACATTCGGGGTCGTCCTTTACGATGGAACGCTCACGTCACCGCGGCGAGATCACTGCCACGAAAAAAGAAAAAACAATACCGAGGTTAAGTACACTTTATTTTCCCTCTCACTCCGATTTTCTTGGCACTTCGTACGTACGACTCTTCTTATCGACCAAGTATCGTCACCGTCGTTTTCTTCTCGCCCTCGAATTCACTTTTCGGTACGCTTACTTTCTCACTTCCTCACGTGCCACATGAGAAACCGCGTCTTCCTATTAACCACACGCGTGATATATCACAACAAGTAATAAAAACTTTAGACTTTCCTCCTTTCTTTTACACAGTCGTTATCGCTTCGAGAATTTTCTATCCGTTATTTGATAACAGAAATATCTTCAGCGAGAAATACGAAGAGGAACACGACGATCCCAAGAAGAAACCTCGCAGATGTTTCAAATCGGAAAATGATAGTTTTAATAACTGCTTCGAATCATCGAAAAGTCTTTTTTCTTCCCGATAAATTCTTCCTGCGTGGAGTCTTGAAAAATTCTTCGTGATGCTCGTCCTGTTAATAGAAAGAAAGAAATTGAAAGGTCACTTTGTCGTAAATAATAAACAGAAAACAAAGACTGCTTTGCGTACAGTAAGTTCCATTAATATTGAACCACTGCATTTTCTTTAGGATATTAGACCTGGTTTTATAATATGTAAGAAACAATTGCTTTTTAAATTTTGCACATGGATATAACTTACTTCGGTCTGCAAACGGAATGTTTATCAGTATTATTACAATTAAGTTATTCTGTCAAATAGTGAAAAAATGGTTTCACTTTAAAATATGTCAAAATATTAATGGGAGTCACTATACATAATAAACAATAGAATGTATGCTAAGCATAACTCTGGAATAACATCCGATTTATCGAACCCTCGTTGATTATGACTCGATTAGCCTGAACTTATAACACAATTTTTCAATACCGGTCATTTAAAAAGAACACAATAATATTTAAGAAATCATTTCCAGTGACACGATTATTATTTTCACTGCGCAAACTATAATAAAATAAAATAATATCGAAACACAGTTGTTTACTTTGTGCATTTCAGGTCAAGTCATTATGAGAAAGTATCATGACTATCCGATCGTTTGTCGTCACTTCCTACATGTGACTGGGTCATTTTAACATATTCGACATTCCCATGCATGCATTCCCTTTAACAGTCTGTCAGTCAGTCCCTTTTCACTACTAAAAAGAATAATAAACCCAGTTAATTAAAACTAGTATTAATTGAACTTTCTTTTCATTATGAAAACTGCTTATCGTTATCACAATCTTGGGTATCACATGGCGTCGTGTTTGACGCACTACATACTAATACAATGGTCCGTGCATGCGCATGTCCACACCCCATTCTACTTCCAAACATATGTATGTAGACCGAGGCACGTTTAGGAAAAGTTGATCGATATTGTCGTCGACGCTTACGTTCTCTACGGGCACTACTTTTCTGTGGAATTTCAAGATTCGTCAGTCGGCCTGACAGCTCGAGATAAAAGCGAGAAAATGGATTTTTAAAGGCATCGAGACAACTGATTCACATGACAGTGTTCCCGAGTGAAAAGAAGCGCTGATAAAGACGAGGCCAGATTTTTTATCTGCCACGAACCTGAATTCTTTACAACTATACATTCTACAAATTATGACACATATTTTTGTGAAATAATTATAACAAGCGAGAAATGAATGTTTACTTGCGTTCGTGGTTTGTTTATTTATCGCATCTCGCTAATGGCAGCTAATCATCGGAACTTATATCCGACGTGTCAAATAGACGAACAAGAATTGAGGACACGAAGAGACGACTGATAGCATCGAATCGAGAAATAAATTTAAGACACGTTTGCAACTCTGTCGCGCAATTGGAAAAGTTATTGTTGCCAATAATTCGCGGAGGGAAAATGTTTCGTTTCATTGTCAGTTCGAGTAGAAAGCTTGTCACGCGCGGAGTGCAACCAAAAAAGCGAGGAAATATGCGCGGAGCAGACACGGCGCGTACAGCGAAGCGCGACGAACTTGACTCTCAAAGCGGTGGACCGTCCGACAAGTTAATAAAAACGGAACGCCGAACACAGAGACCCCACTTTCTTATTATCGCACGAGCAAGGTACACCCACAATCGTGTCACGCGTACACACTTCCATATTCACGACAGAGATTCACGTAACGACACGAAAGCGCTTACATGTAATAATGACAATAAAGAAAAATTATATTATACACTCACTGGTCGGTTTGACTGGGACGAAACTTGTTTGTTCATCGGAGTTTCTTCCACTTCAAGATTCCTTGTTCGATTTCAGTTTCACTGATCACACCGAACAGATCAATTTCCCCTTCTTCCCCGTATCATTTGTAATTCCCGAAGAAGTCTCGTCCTCGTTTAGTCTCCTTTTTACTGAGTTTTCTTTCCACTCTGAAAGTTCACGCAGGTTCTGAGCACAGCTTCCAGTAGAAAAACACAACGGGGCGCCACGAGATGTAGATACTTCGCTCTCACTCTTTCCTGTTCTCCTTTATTCTATTTCATAGCCTTGTTTCTTCTCTCACACGTGTCGGAAACGCGAAATCCTTTATAGACACAGAAAAACACGTAATTCGAGAAGATCGATAATTAAATGTCTCGAACGAAAAAACGTCAGCATTCTTACTGTCCTGTCCTGTTATCGCTGCTACCATCGCGCGATGTTTTGTAAAGGGCTCGTAACTTGTTTTTATTATACAAACGCAGTGTATACAAGTGTGAAACGTCCTCTTTACACTTCACCCCCGTTCTTTAATACCGTTTCTTCACGAGGCGACGTACACATGTGCGCACCTAAGCACGTACATATACGCGTATGCATACTCCCTTTCTTTCTTATCTCTGCGTTTCCGTTCTTTCTCCTCCGTCTTTCGCGATTTCACTGTTTGCCTCTGGCTCGTTCTCTATCAATTTGGCCGTGTGCACGACCCTGTACGTATTTGTACGTAGTACACGCAGTGCGCGAAGTCTACGTAGACTGTCCGTGTTTAAGTACGGACACGAGTGGTAGGCGCGCGCGCGCCTGTGTTTGCGTTCGTGTGTGCACTTGATTAGCCGTGTGACGTCAGGGCACGATTACATCGCTCGCGATTGTCACTTAAATCGACGAGTAAAGCCGCACTGGGATCCAGGTGGGAAAGGCGGTCGGAGACATCGGAACGAACCTCGAACCGCGAAACAACGGACAATCCGTCGCGCAACGGTTAAACGCGGCGGCAAGCATTCGCGCAAACCACCCGCGGTATTCGTGAAACGACTGACTCCATGCAACGATTGCAGTCGTACAGAAGACGGGAGGTGTTCCGCTAGGTGGCGGTACCGTGTATCGCGAGGGGGCTCCGGCGGCCGTATTGCACTCCGCGTACCGCAACTCATCGAACAAACCCGAACACGTACGATCTCGATCGAACCGTTCCGAATACTCACGANCGGCCGTATTGCACTCCGCGTACCGCAACTCATCGAACAAACCCGAACACATACGATCTCGATCGAACCGTTCCGAATACTCACGACCATCTACGAACGATTCAATATCAAGTGCACGATCCTTTTTCTCTCTCTCTCTCTCTCTCTCTTTCTCTCTGTCCTTAATTTCCCACAAACTTCGACGCACTTCGACGCGACGGCCACATGGAACGAGACGAATGACAACGCGTGTTCCCGACAACTTTATTTATACCCTTTATCGGTTTACACAATGATGTTTGCCTGCATTCTTTCCTGCCTCATAGAATTTACTTTCAAGAATATTTATTACATTGAAAGAAAGTACTGCACGCATGACACGCGATATGACACACGAACTACGTATATCCCGAATAAATAGTACAAATTCCTAATAAATATTCATAAAATGACTCTGTTTTGCTTACTATATTTGCCCATGTATTTAGTACACATTATGTGAATTATTCTTATTGTCAAACAACCGCATTTTCTTTATTTATGTACGTTAATAAGAATGGTAACATGTCGGGACACTTTTCTTGCGTGAAATGTTCTATACTCTGTTTGCTATTAAGCAATGATAAATTCGTGCGCGGTATTAGCAGTTTGCAGACGGATATCGAGTGAGCCGTAAGTGCCTTATGCAAAGCAGTGTAACCGTCTGCATCTTTCAAATCAGGATCCGCGCCGTGCTTCAGCAGAAGTTCAACGACGGCGGGATGATTCTGTACAGCTGCCCTGTGCAACGCGGCGACCTGTCCGCAGCGCGTCTGTGCGTTCGCCTCTGCATCATTTTCTAAAAGTATTTTGCAAACTTCGTAATGCCCGTTTCGAGCTGCATAGTGCAACGCCGTGTATCCGGCTGAATCCTGCGCTTTAGCCGAAACGCCTTTCCTCAGCAACACCTTCACACGATCCAAATCGTTGTATAGCGCTAAAAGATGCAGGAGTATCGTTAATCTCAGAGACACAGCCCGATAATACGATTAATAATTAAATAAATTGAATTATTTACCCGCATACCATATACCGCGTTCGAATTCTATTTCATTAAATGATTGCTGAACACCGATAGTGTTATTTACATTGCAGCACATATTATGCTCGTGGCTATTATCGTGTTCCATTGTTTACTGTAGACACAATTAGCGGCCAGATAATACTTTCCTATCACGTAATTAAAAAAATAAATGTTGCTAATTCGTCGAGTCATATTGAAAAAACGATTTTCTACTGCAGTTATATATTTTTCAATGAAAATTCATTTTCACAGTATGCAAAAAGTGTATTTCGTCAATATAGTCCTTGTGTGTACAGTTTAATAAGATATACGAATATCGAATTCAAATATGAAAGTACATACATATATGAAAGTATATAAGGCCAATATATAAAGTCGACCTTCATATCATATATTATGTTTCTGTTATTTTAGAATAGTTAGAGCATCTGAATAATTCTTATACGATTTCATTCTTCTTTTAAGCGCGATGCTATGCTAATAAATCTTTCCTTATCGTACCATAAATTAATTCAATTATCAATAAATGCCGAGTGCAATGCGCATTGGAACATTGTATAATATTAACGTTAATGTTAGTTTTGATTCCGTAAGGCTGTCATTAGAAATACATAGAAAACAGACAGTTTTATGTAGAAATTAAATAAAGGAAATCATATACATGTAATATGCGCACATTTCATCAGCCGAAGGCACGAAATTAAAATTATCCTACATATTTGCGAATTAATTCCGAATCTTGAGATCAAGATTCGGAAAAATACGCAGAAATAAATATTATCTTTATCATTATCTATAATGTCTATAATACCATAAGACTCTTGCGCGTGTGTTCAATGATGCTTATTTACGTGATTTTACGAGCTGCTTTATATATCGATTCAATCTAAAAAATGTAGAAAATTCGAAAAGTTGTACCCGTACAGTCTTATTAGTATCGTATTTACTATTATCGAATTATATAAATATAAACTAACAACAAGCTTTCCATCGCTTCAAATCGAAGTATCAAACTACGCATATTTATGAATAAAACGATGCATAGACTATAAATTAATTTACGAAATAACGAATGTAACGTATGGAAACATAAAATTCTTTATAAAAATCTACGCGTATAAAAACTTTTGATAAAATCTTTAAAAGAAGTTAAAAACTGTTGATCAAAATGTGATAAATACAAAAGAACACACAATTGCGAGCGTGTTCTTAAACACAAGCTTCTCCTGTACAATTATATCATATTGTATGGTATTTGGTTCGCACTGTTCTGTCACCATGCCTGTGCATTAGTAAGCGTACAATGAAAAATGCACATTTCCCTTTTCGTCGTCCAAAGTGCCAGCTTCTTCCGCGTTACAGACAACTCTGTATACTAACTCTGTCAGAACAGTAATAACAGCAAAAGGTGATCCTGTAATAAATTTTATACCATAAATTACCTAAGAATATTATGAATCTTACGATTATAAAATATATATGGAAATAGTAACATGAATAGAAAATATGAAGCCTCAATATTTGAAACTTAAAACGTTTTTTAAGGAGAAATATCTTAGAAATAATATAAAATTCATTACAGTACAAAGAATTTGGCAAAGAAATATTTAATAAAAAAAAAAGATTGATATTCCATAAGGAATGCAGAAAGTGAGTAATAGCAACCTTCGATCATTCTGTTGCTGTTGATCATGTTTTTCCCAGAGATTGGAAAACGTTTGTTGCGAGCTAAAATTTCCTTCGCGGTTAAACCAAAATCATAGCAATATTCCCCAAGTGGTGTGCCGTGTACATTGTATTTGGCATCACCTACTACTGATTTCTTACTTTGCGAGTTTGAAGTCGTCATTGCTAGACTTCGTTGTGTTTTACTGTCAAAAGAAAAATGTTGCCTCTAGAATGCTGTCGGAAAAAATGTAAATATACTTCGTAATTATTCTCTTTTCTCTTGTGAAGAGAAGACGGTACTAATTGTTAACATTATTTAATTATATTATATTTTTTCCTGTGTAAAATGTAAGAGACGTCTGCAATTTACTGCATTAGAGGAAAGAACAAGTTATTACATATGTATATTCTACTTTTATGCTTCTTTGTTCATGCCATTAGAATAAACTACTGTTTGACATCTGGATACTTTGAACATCTTCCTATATATCTTTCCACATGAATAGCATTCTGAATGTATGATTATTACATTTACAGAATGCTATTACCTAAGGTCATAGCATCTTCTTGTTATAGCAATTCCACACAATTTCTTCTTTTCTACCATTTTTTCGAATTTCACAAAATGTTTTTATCTAATTGTTTTATTTCCTTATAGATTTAAGGTTTTTTCCAAAATAACATACATTGATATAATTCAAACGACATATAATGTCACAAAAATTGGGCTTATAATTTATAAAGTATTATACTATTTGTCTCTGTACGGAATCAAAACTAACAACAGGTACAGATGGGTAGTGAAGGAAAATAAATATACAGCACTATTAGCATAGCATTCATATCTTAATTACAATTTTGAAGACCAGAATAAATTAAACTGTTTGTTTAAAACGATACACACAAATACATAATACAAAATTTGCACGTTACTATTTCCAATATTCATTTGCCTGAATTATTAATTGTAGACAATAATACCTTACAAATTTGGTTGGACTATGACAGAACATACAATTTTTCAACAATCCCACACAAGTTTATGTGGAAAGCACAAGTTAATTTTCAACCACTTACAACTGAACTTTTACGCGTGCATGTGAAGTTCAATAACAGTTCGTATTGTTAATGAAAACTTTTTTTGGCTCATGGAAAAACAAAATTTCACATCAAGTGACACATAATGCACTCCAATGTCGGATAAAATAACCATTTAGTTTAGTACATTGTGTTTGACAGCACGTCATTAAATTAAAACGTCATTCGTTGTCAGTGATAACCTTTATGAAACTACATTTACATTTACTGCAATATATCTCAAATACTTCACGTTGCAATTTGTGATGCATATTAAAATTTCAATAATGTAATTAAACACCCTAATTCTACATAGTGTAACAATTTGATAGAAAATATGAAGATTTTATGTAAATACAACAATGTGCGATCGACGTTTCGCGAGCAGAGAACTCTGACAAAGAAGTACGTAAATAAATTACGTCGATAATCTAGAGTGAACTCGGATTTATATAAAAAAATTTTCCTATTCGTTCAATCGTACTCTGAAGTACTTTTAACAAGATTTTATACACATTTAATAACTTTCTTTCCTCTTAAATTAATTTAAATAAGTATGGTCAAATAAACTGTATTAGATTTGTCATGATGAACTGAATTCAAATTTTTGCAAATGCTTACGAAAGAAAAAGACACAATTATTCATGAATAATATATGAATAATCATCTCGTAATCCAAAATATTGATATTTTTTATTATGATATTAATTATTTTGTTAAAATTAAGTAATATTGGATACCATACCTGTTTTGATAACAGGTTCAGGTTCTGGTTCTGAAAAATCTTTCCTCATAGTCCACATGTATTCATTATAATCTTGTTTAACACTTGTACTTGAAGATGCCACAACTTTGTAGCCAAGTACTTCTAAAGCAGTCAATATCACACATGGATGTTGCAAATATACTATTGTCGAATCATCACAATATCCCCCAGAGGCAAAACGACTTAGTTGTTCTATATCAGATGCTACAATAATGCAGAAGCATCAAAATTAAATTTTCTGACCTTCATTGTTAGACAGAAATCCATAACTGATGTTTATAGGATCAAAAATATACTCTAATTTAGAAATATTTTGGCAAAATCTATTTCAATTGAAATAAGGGGGCATGTTATGACAGTAAAGTAACATCAATACCTATATATGTATATAAAAATGAATTCAGGTGTTGATTTAATATACACATAATGCTACATATGGAAGCAAAATTATATAGAACGTTTTGGACACAAAAATTAGCAACATAAAATTTATTTCCTAAATTCTCATTACAGAAATAAATTAAACACAATTATAGTAATGCTACTAAGAACTATACCTTTAAGACCTGATACTAAGACCCTCCATGGATATCTATGGCCATACGATGCAAGATTACCACGTACCAAAATGTATGGCATTTGTAATATTATTCTATAACAAATTTTATTAAACATCATACATGTATTTCAAATATATGTATTCAAAGCAAAATGTATTAATACTTGAAATGAAACATGACATGAATGCAATAAATAATGTATTCCTTTACAATGCATATGAAGCATTATTAACTGTTTTTAGAACTATATAATAAAATAAATAAAACTTATGTATAGGTTATACATTTACAAAGCATTTAAAGCACTTAAACATAATATGCAGTTGAACAGAACAAATCTCTTTCTCCAATATATTTCTGACACCCTTTAAAACAAAAAAATATTAATAAAAGCTCATATTTCTTGAATACAAGAAGACTAGTAAATCTTATAGAATTTTATATACACTACCATGCGTGCATAACAATGTACACAAAATATTTCCATTGATCGTTTTGTTCTATGTATAATTAATTAGTGTCATTAACCTTTATTATTTAAAATTATATGCCCGCTCACCTGTTAACATGCACTTCGTTCAACGATGCTATTTTCAACAAGACATTCTTATGTTTTAACAATTATTGTAAAGAATGTAGCAGATAAATTGAAGTGTTAGCCACTACTGTTGAAACTTGTGGGGTTAAATGGAATTTCAAATTAAACCGTTTCCAAGATAAGTATGAATCATGGATATATACGTGATAATATATATGACACGTACAAAAGTTATAAGAAAGTGCGCATATTCTAACCGTAGCTATTCTGTATTAACTTGTCATTTACAAATCCAGACGCTGTTCAAACAACAAACATTTAGGTCACTTTTTCAAGTAACTGCAAGTACAATTAGAACTTTATGATTGGATAATATACCAACAGAACCCTCCAATGCAATTAATGATCGTATAAAAAATTTAATTCGTGCAATAATTTATATATAAGGACATATAGATGTTAATATACTATTTCTATATATTTAAAGTTAGTTAATTTATTGTAACCACTCTTAATTATTTAATTTGTAAACGGAAATCAATCAATACTATTTATTCAGCAGGTATTTGGTTTCAATTGGGTTATATTTCAAAAGATTAGATTCCACGATTAGATGAACACAGAATAATAATTGGCAACAGTTCATGCCACGTTTACATGCAGGTTAGTGTATGTTTATGCAGGATATAAATCTAAAAAACATGTTATGCTTTTTAATCAATAAGAATCATACAATTTTCTGTTTGAACGAAGAATTTGTTAAAATTTCGANGTTTCAATTGGGTTATATTTCAAAAGATTAGATTCCACGATTAGATGAACACAGAATAATAATTGGCAACAGTTCATGCCACGTTTACATGCAGGTTAGTGTATGTTTATGCAGGATATAAATCTAAAAAACACGTTATGCTTTTTAATCAATAAGAATCATACAATTTTCTGTTTGAACGAAGAATTTGTTAAAATTTCGGCCTCATAATGTGTGTCGCCAGTCGCCATGGCCCATTGCAAATTGAAAATAACACCTATCCATCTTTGCTGCGTCTTCTTCTATGGTCTTACGTGCTATAAAATTATCTATTCGAAAACATTCCATTTGTAACTAAGCAATTTTGTCCTCAGTTATCTTTAACCGAAGCCTATACTAGGTATTGAACTTCCAAAGTCTGACCGTCAATCAATAAATAGTAAAATTTCAAAAGATAGTGTGACAGGTGGTTTGACGTTTATTCGACGCCATAGTTATTAGCGACAGCAATCTGCCATATTGCGTGTAATATAAAGAACCGTACTACATTTACGTTGTTGCGATTGTTACTTGTGCATTCGGTGCAAGAATTTATTGTTTATGTAGTAACAATATTTTAAGCTAGCCTACGTTGTACGTATTGCGAGGGAAACATTTCACGCTACTGAACTACGAAACGGTGAGTAAACCGTGCATTGTTGACATCAGAAAGTTTTAATGATCAGTTGTCATCGAGGAATTGATTTCTGAATACTGTTATTTACAATTTCCAGAATTTATACTATTCTATCATTGTCATAGTTTTCATCTTAATTCTGTCATCTTGTACGATAATAAGATAACGATTGTTTAAACAATTATCTCTTGATCATTAATACGTTAAGAAACATGCGAATAACATTTTTACATCTTCCGTACTTCGTTTCTACGAACTGATGCTTCATATAAATAATTATAATCAACACAAAACATAACGTCTGCTAGATTTCGCTGATAACTTCAGCAAAGTGAATATTCAATCGTAATATAAACTATTTATAATGAATATTAGTTCATTAAATGTTAACATCGTTNTAATGAATATTAGTTCATTAAATGTTAACTTCGTTTATTGTATTTAACATCTGTATATTGATTCTATCAGTTTCATGTGTAAAGATAACATTGAAAAATACAATTTATTATACCCTTGCTATAATAGTATACAATATAATGCAAGAACAAATTTAGTATTTTTGAAATTATTTATTTATAGGTACACAATGTCAACTGGACCATACAATTATTCTTATATCTTTAAGTACATTATCATAGGGGATATGGGAGTTGGGAAATCCTGTTTATTGCATCAGTTTACTGAGAAAAAATGTAAGTTATTATAATGGATGAAAAAGCAAAATAAGCAATGGAAGAATGATAAGCCAAATGTGGGTTCAGAAAATGTACACGATAGCAGGAAATAATAATGTTCTTCAAATTTTAGTTATGGCAGATTGTCCGCATACGATTGGCGTTGAATTTGGGACGAGAATCATTGAAGTAGCAGGGCAAAAAATAAAATTACAAATATGGGATACTGCTGGACAAGAACGTTTTAGAGCAGTTACTAGGTATAGATAAATAAATAGGTCATGAATTACAGTATTTTACATAGATAAGATGAGCAATAATGTGTATGGTATAGATCTTATTATCGTGGCGCGGCTGGAGCATTAATGGTCTATGACATAACTCGACGTTCAACTTATAATCATCTTAGCAGCTGGCTTACAGACACGAGGAATTTGACAAATCCAAGCACTGTATGCAAAATATGATATTTTAAATAATGGTATTTACGTCTGTAAAGTGTAACTATTGTTACAGAACTATTGAATGACGTATTTCCAATACTAATAATAAATTTGTATTATGTACGCCGCAAATGCTTGATCGTATTGCACTTTTGTACAGGTCATATTTTTAATTGGTAACAAAAGTGATCTGGAAGGTCAACGAGATGTTACCTATGAAGAGGCGAAGCAATTCGCTGAAGAAAATGGTCTCATGTTCGTAGAAGCTAGTGCGAAAACGTAAGTTAGATAATTGTATTAAGAATTTAAAGTCATTATGTTTGTGTTGTGCAATCGGAATGTTTGGCCAAATTACATAATTGTAGCATGACTCATAATCTTGTTTTTCAGCGGACATAACGTCGAGGAAGCCTTTTTGGAAACAGCCAAGAAAATATTCCAAAGTATACAAGATGGCCGGTTAGTAAAATAATCTTCTCTACTTACTCTCAAATATAAGATTTCCATAAAAAATTTCATGTGATTTGTACATAGTCTCGACTTAAATGCTGCCGAATCTGGGGTTCAACATAATCCAAGTCAACCGGGACGTACTAATCTTCAAGGAGTATCTAATGAACAACAAGGTGGAAAAGATTCTTGCTCTTGTTAGGTCTTTATTTGTTTGTATATAGAAATATGAATTTATCGGTACTATTGATGCATATATGATTTATACTAAGTATAGAGAGCAAATAGTCTTCTATCTTTATCCCTTTACCTTTGATAAGTCAAATCTATTCGAAAACATCACTTCTTTTTCTAATTCGATTTAATTTGCGAGGACAGGATGCAAATAAACGATGTTCAGCATGCATATGCAATAAAATGTACTGATGACAGTAATTCTGTACTAGCATTGAAATCGATGTTTCAATGTTAAAGCCTTTCTATGGTTATTATAACTTGCAGATATTTTCCATAGGTTGTATACTTTGTTGCGTAAACAAATTAAATATTAGACAATATGTTGTACTCACGAATCTTATAGTACATATGTACGAAGTGCATTGTGCGAAATATTTACTTAATCACATTAAAATATGATGGATATGAACATGACACAGTCGAATAAGATAAATATTTATCATTGTAAATTAAATTTGTCTGACAAGATAAAACACGGTCGATCGTGTTTCTTCTCTAATTTGCAGTTTGGAAACTATTGTATTATACAAATTGTTAATACATCAATTTCTTAACAGCATGAAAGGGTTCACATAGTTCGACAAAATTGATTTTACGTCATTATAAGTAATTCTGTAACTGCAATCATATTTTCTTGTTGTATGAACGTATAAAACAAGATGAAATTAAATATGATACGTATATTTTAGTTGAAAAACGTTTATTTGACTGATATAAGAATGAGGTGTTTCTATTTGATAAATTATTCTATTATTGTTAGGGTTTAAAAGAATTGTACTATCAGGATATTTCTTTCAACATAATCGTGATATTGGATTATGTTAACTAATGTGGTTTCCACACTGCTTAGGATGATGAAGTATTACAACAATTGTACAGTTTATACACATCTTAAATATTTACTCACCTTTCCTATATTTAATCGTACGAAAGATTTTAAAAGTAAATTTTATTATTTTTTTATACATTTAATTGAAAACTATTTCATGCTTACTAATTACTCAAGATTTATTTTAATTCCATGTTGTTTTCAATTGAATGAAGCAAAATTAATTATTAAATGAATTGAAAATTCACAAAACAGATGTTTAATTATATATATACGTACATATATATTGTAAAAGAAGTTTACAGAAATAATGGCAAAAAAATACAAAATGATGTGTAAAATAAACTTGACCAAAGCCTTTCAAAGCTGCATTTACATATGTGATCATACCTACGTATGCAAAAAATTATAGATATTGCGAAATTTGCATTAACGATATTTGCAAAAAATTGGTAAGTTTGCAGTCTAATGTTCAAGATTCTTTTTTTGCTATACATTATTTTTATTTAGAAGCAACTTTTGATGTGTAATACGTGATCAACATTCTTCATGTCTTAAATATGTGGATTGCTAATAATAAATGTTACAAAAAAAGAAATTTCGTTCATTTTGTGATGCTTCGATCATTACAGGACAAGTATAACATGGTTTTCAAGTTTTAAAATATTTATTAAAATAAAGATAGTTCGAAAGATCACGAGCAATTTGCTGTAAAAATTGTTTACTGACAGCGCAGCATATTTTTCTTAATTATCTTTTAGGTTTATCACATCACGTAATCATGCACGTGTCTGTTCGATGTTACATTACGCATGCTGTATAGAGATACGCAGGGATATTGATTCATTATTATATCATTCTAATAATACTCGTGTAGGATTTCATTGAACCTGTTTTGTTATACATAATAAATTTGGAAGGTACTCATGTTGCATTTTTTGGAGATTTTTTTGATTGAGAGAAGATCATTTTCTAATAATAATTAATGTGAACTTTATTAATGTATTTTCACTTTTTACGTACTTATTCTTAAAATCACTTGTGAATGTAATACCAGAAAGAAAAATTCTTTCTTCTAGTAAAACTTTCCGTTTCCCTCATCGTTTATGAATTAGAAATTTGTAAACAAACAATATCTATAACTTTTACTCGCTTGAATGTTCGCGGCGTCGTCGCTCGAATCTTGATCGTTCGAGAGCGNGTACTCATGTTGCATTTTTTGGAGATTTTTTTGATTGAGAGAAGATCATTTTATAATAATAATTAATGTGAACTTTATTAATGTATTTTCACTTTTTACGTACTTATTCTTAAAATCACTTGTGAATGTAATACCAGAAAGAAAAATTCTTTTTTCTAGTAAAACTTTCCGTTTCCCTCATCGTTTATGAATTAGAAATTTGTAAACAAACAATATCTATAATTTTTACTCGCTTGAATGTTCGCGGCGTCGTCGCTCGGATCGTGATCGTTCGAGAGCAAGGGAGAAAGACTGACGTTCGCTCTCTTTCTGTTAACCGAATGCATGATTCATATTTCGTGCTATAGCATGTGTAAGTGGAAAGGTTAATTCTCATTGACTCCCGTCGTCAATCTTCTTATCTTCTATTTTTGTCGGACCACTGTCGCAATTACTTCTTCCTACAGGAGTTCACACATTATTTACGATAAAGCTCAATTTTCCTGTGAATTAAACTTTATCTTCAGAAATGATTGCGATAGGAAGATGATCCTCGTTATAATTCTATAGTATATGGTCCGGTTTCGGTCGTGCACAATTACACATAGACATAGTCGCGCAAACTAGTGCAGGCCGGGTTATAAGAACAGGTAGAAAGAGAAGAGATTCATAGATTTCTTATGATTTATTTGTAACTATTTCGAATTTACTTATATCCGTGAGTGAAATCTGACCGATTTTTGGCGAGGATTTTCATTTCGGAACGCAAAGAAGTTTTACGAAAACTGAACGTGGACAAGGGAACTCTTGAAAGTAGATCAAGATGCAGGAATCTCAGCCGAAGAAAGGCAAGAAAGGTGAGGAAGTAATGACGTGATGCAAACGTCTACATCAATGAATGCGAACGAAATAAACTGTGGTTCGTTCGCGCACGTGTCAAAAACACAAAGACCTTTTAATCAACTTCATCGGGTTTCATTCTCCTTTTGATTATTGTCGTCTGCTTCGTTTTAACCTCACCTAACCGCACACAGGTTACATACGGAAAGGATAATAATATACATTTCAGCTCTCTCGTACGTTTATCGTTCGATAAGTTAAACTTCTGCTTGTTCTACGATTAAAAGAAACCGATATTTCCTTAATAATTCACGGGAATGAACAGAATAAATATAATTTAGTACCGTGATGCATATTTCGAAGGTGATGTTAGATAACACGGTTCTTTATATCCATCGAACGTTTATGCATACTAGTCGTGTAGTTCATTTGCCAAATATCGTATTAATCTAGAATCACATAAATGCGATTCGATTGTCAAAACTTGTATAAGGAGAAAGTTATCCAGTTGCACAGTAGATAGTGAAAGTGACATGAGGCCAGAAGTTGAATTTGAAATTTTCATAAGCTGTATGGAACATTCAATGATGTTTGATAATATCACGATTTCTGATACGTGTATAACTATAATATTCAAATTATATAACAGAATGAAGAACTATTTTATACCTGTTTGGTTATAAGAGATATTGAATTCAAATATATTTTCATTTTATAATTCTGTAAATAGCCAGAAGAAAGAGGAATGATAGTGATGAAGATATTGAGAAAGTGTTGGCTGAGTTGGAAATGGAATATTCTGGACAGAAGAAAGATGAGCCAGTCGAACCAAAGCCTGAGGAGGATAAAAAGGAGGATAAGAAGGAAGACGATAAAAAGAAGAATAAAGGAAAGAGTAAAGGGAAAAAGGAAAAAGGAGACATTATTGATATCAAAGAAGAGTTGAAGGCCACTGTACTTCTTGATGAGAATGATATAATTGATGATGACATGGAAGTTAGCACTGTGAAAACTGCTGCACAGAAGAAGAAAGAGAAAAAGGAAAGGGAAAAGCAAAAAAAACTTGCACTAAAGAAAGCGGTATGTAACTTTATGATTTTATAATTGTATTAAACTAATTCAGAAGTTATTATATTCGATTTGATTGTGACAGGAAGTAACTAAGAAAAATGAAGACGAACCATCTGTAGAGGACAAGCAAAATGAGAAGGAACCAGAAATGAAAGTAACAGAAAAGAAGGTAATAGAAAAGAAGGTAACTGAAACGAAAGAAGCGGATGTTCCAGTATCAGTTGAAGGAGAAGAAGGAAAGAAAAAGAAGAAGAAGGGTGCAAAGGAAGAGACGAAAGAGAAAGATAAAGGTAATACGGTTCTTTATTAATGTAGAAAATTAATACGAATTATACGAATTTGCTTATAACTTTAAGCTGCGTCCACATTTAGTATAATTAGATATGTGTAATAGGCAAGGGTCCTGGGAAGAAGACTATTGCTGCGATGCAAGAGGCCTTAAAAAAATTAAAAGAAGAAGAAGAAAGGTTAAAGAAAGAAGAAGAGGAACGATTGCGACAAGAAGAATTGAGAGAACAAGCTCGTTTAGAACAAATTAGACTTGAACAAGAACGGAAAGAGAGGAAAAAACTTAAGGAGAAACAGAGGAAAGAGAGATTGAAAGCAGAAGGGAAGCTACTTACCACGAAACAGAAGCAAGATAGAGCGAGGGCACAGGCCATGATCAATGCTCTCAAAGCTCAGGGCTTAGATTTACCGATCGTTGGGGAGAAGAAACCTACTGGAGAAAGGAGGCTAGGTAGATATTCTAAGTCGCGTAAAGAAATACTGAAGTGGTGAGCAATGGGTAATTTATCATTTCAGGAACTCGGGTGAAATCGAACAAAGTGAAACAGCAAGTGAGCGTTGATGAAAAAGACGATGAAAGGACAGAGGAAAATGTAGCGGAAACGGAGAAAGTCGAAGTCGAAATTGTGGACGAACAACAAAAAGAACCTGAAGAGAAGTTGGACGATGTCAAGGATTCGTGGGATGCCGAAAGCAGTGAAGACGAGAGAGAAGAAGGTATTAATTACATAACGTAAATTATGTATTTTTATTAATACTATGATTTGTAGACAAATCAGATGATGTGCCAAAAACCCCTGGAAAAACGAAGCAACCGCCGATTATACAAACTACAAAAGAGTCGTCGGAGAGCGAGTCTGAGAGTGAAAGCGAAAGCGAATCGGAATCGGACGAGAGTGAAGATGATAGCGGACTAGAAGATAAAGTGTCGGATGCAGCCAAGAAGAAGGAGCGAGTAAGGGAACGGATACAACTTCGTAGGATAGAAGCAGAGAAGAAAAGATCGCTGGATAATCTAAGAGCAGCCGTAGTATGCGTCTTGGGTCATGTCGATACCGGGAAGACGAAAATTTTAGACAAATTAAGAAGAACGAACGTACAAGACGGGGAAGCTGGAGGTATTACTCAACAAATTGGTGCGACGAATGTACCCATCGATGCTATTCGAGAATCGACAAAACACGTCAAGGGAGTATGTATTTTTTCATGATCGTTTTATCGAATTAGATATTGGACAAGGTTAATAGAAGATACCAATTTCTTTTAGTATGCCGATAAAATCTTCAAGATTCCTGGACTTTTGATAATAGATACACCTGGGCACGAATCTTTTAGTAATTTAAGAAATCGTGGATCTTCTCTATGTGATATAGCGGTGTTAGTGGTAGACATTATGCATGGATTAGAACCGCAAACTATCGAAAGTATTGATCTATTAAAGGCGAAGAAATGTCCTTTCATCGTAGCTTTGAACAAAATCGATAGGTACGATATTTAAGAATTTATGACTATTTACTATCAATTATTGTAATTCTATAAATATATGATTTACTATTAATTATTTACTATTACTTCAAATATTTGTAACATGATGCGATTGACGTAATTTTTTTAGATTGTACGATTGGCAAACTATGAATCGAAAGGATGTTCAAGACATTGTCAAGAGCCAAGCTGTTAACACGCAACGAGAATTTGAGAAACGTTCGAAGGACGTTATTGTACAATTTGCCGAGCAGGGATTAAATGCCGCGTTATTTTTCGAAAATCCTGACCCTAGGACTTATGTTTCTCTTGTGCCTACCAGTGCCATTACAGGTAATTACCTTATTATTTTATGTTATATACGTAGATTGCGGATTGTTATGCCAAATGAATTATTTATGGTATCAGTGTAAAAAATGTATTTCAAATTTATTTTATCTGATAAACATTGCGACGTGTGCTTTGCATTTGGTATCCTGTACATTTTTGTGTATTCAGTTTCTTCATACATGTACAAAATTTNAGCAACGAACCACTTCCTTCTTAACAGTTTAGCAGGATACGACTCATTGGTCGCATATGGTGCTTGTAGTTGTGATCCATCGTGCTATCAGCCGCGTTGTGCATCCGTGGGCACGCCTTGTACGCTTCACACAGGGTGTCTTCTATGTTTCGCACATTTTTTACCGAGCAATCAAACATAATAATTTTGCAATTTAATCTTTACTCAATACAGTAATTTTATGCCCTTAATTCAACGATATTATTTACAAGGTTTTAATAAATGCTTGTAAAAAATATACATATACAAGTACGGTACTTAAAAAATGATGATGCTGCGATAATATTGCGCATTTAAGTCACGTTCCTCGAGTATCATTAAAGAACTTGATATTTCATTCGTAGATATTGTTTGTCCCATCAATTATTCGACGCAGTCCCATAAATCCTATCTCGATATTAATCCTAATCATTGGCCATCGACTTTAGTTTACCTAGAGTCTCATGTCCTGTCTCGGCCAAGACGTCTCCAGACGTCCGAACGATAAAGGGGAAAAAAAAGTGTGGAGGTATAGGTAGAATGGTTCGGTCGGAGATAACGCGTCTGAAACGGCCTTAAGCCTGTCCTTCCTCGGATTATGAATGGGCTGCCCCCACCGTATCGTACGATCACGTGGCCCGTGACGTCAAGTTTTATCGCGACACACGCACGCACTCGGCCGTAAGTAAGTACGGCCGGCCGGTCCGTCACTCGGCGGGCGATGCGGGTATGCTTTTATATATGGCATGCAGGAGGAAGTAGACGCTGGCAGGCAAACACGGTGGCAGCCCTCTCTCTCTCTCT
>SMSR01016187.1:37700-48204 GCA_019453355.1 Ceratina japonica | reverse complement strand
CTGTACATTTTTGTGTATTCAGTTTCTTCATACATGTACAAAATTCGCAGATTGTGTGATCTGAATGTATAGTAATGTGAAATGAAAATTGGTTTGTTTTCCATATAGGCGAAGGCATGGGTAATCTGTTATCGTTGATAGTCGACGCTTGCCAAGGTCCCCTAGCTAAGAGACTCATGTATAGCGAGGAACTACAAGCGACTGTCTTGGAAGTGAAGGCGCTGCCAGGTCTTGGAACCACGATAGACTGTATTCTAGTCAATGGATTATTGCGGGAAGGTGATACAATGATAGTAGCGGGTACCGATGGTCCTATAGTAACTCAAATACGTTCGCTTCTTATGCCGCAGCCGTTGAAAGAGCTGAGAGTCAAAGTACGCACACCATCTCCTTTTTTCCCAATATATAATTCGCTATATTATTATAAAATCATTTACCTTACGAATTGTAGAACGCTTACATCGAACATCGCGAGGTGAAAGCTGCACAAGGAGTAAAGATAGCCGCGAAAGATCTTGAAAAGGCGATCGCGGGTAAGTAGCTTACTCAATGCAATATCAAGCATTATTACGATAAAAAAATTACGATAACCATGATTCTGCACTTCGTCCAACAGGACTGAATCTCCAAATAGCTCAGAAACCTGACGAAGTGGAAGTGTTGAAGGAGGAAATCGCTAAAGAATTGTCTAGCGCTCTCGGAAACATTCGGCTTGTGGAACGTGGTGTGTACGTGCAGGCGTCGACGCTGGGCGCCCTCGAGGCTCTGTTGGATTTCCTCAAGAGCAGTAAAATACCGGTGAGTTTTTTAATTACATTTATATTCGCTACTTTGCACGTTCCTTTATACGCGTGAAATGACGAACATAAGAAAACGCTCGCGTCAGGCGCAGGAGAATAATTTATCGGTAGTTAGAGATTCGTGTCGTTACACTGTTGGGGACAATAAAATAGCACATAAAATGTGCGAAAACAAATAGCGTAAGAGACTGTAGACGGCGAAGCAGGCAGCAGCGTGGCTGAAAGCGTACGAACGGGTGGGAAAAGGATGGCCAGAGGGAGGGATGGGTTGGAAAGGGAGAGAGAAAGAGAGACAACAGCAGCAACGAACCACTTCCTTCTTAACAGTTTAGCAGGATACGACTCATTGGTCGCATATGGTGCTTGTAGTTGTGATCCATCGTGCTATCAGCCGCGTTGTGCATCCGTGGGCACGCCTTGTACGCTTCACACAGGGTGTCTTCTATGTTTCGCACATTTTTTACCGAGCAATCAAACATAATAATTTTGCAATTTAATCTTTACTCAATACAGTAATTTTATGCCCTTAATTCAACGATATTATTTACAAGGTTTTAATAAATGCTTGTAAAAAATATACATATACAAGTACGGTACTTAAAAAATGATGATACTGCGATAATATTGCGCATTCAAGTCACGTTTCTCGAGTATCATTAAAGAACTTGATATTTCATTCGTAGATATTGTTCGTCCCATCAATTATTCGACGCAGTCCCATAAATCCTGTCTCGATATTAATCCTAATCATTGGCCATCGACTTTAGTTTACCTAGAGTCTGATGTCCTGTTTCGGCCAAGACGTCTCCAGACGTCCGAACGATAAAGAGGGGAAAAAAAGTGTAGAGGTATAGGTAGAATGGTTCGGTCGGAGATAACGCGTCTGAAACGGCCTTAAGCCTGTCCTTCCTCGGATTATGAATGGGCTGCCCCCACCGTATCGTACGATCACGTGGCCCGTGACGTCAAGTTTTATCGCGACACACGCACGCACTCGGCCGTAAGTAAGTACGGCCGGCCGGTCCGTCACTCGGCGGGCGATGCGGGTATGCTTTTATATATGGCATGCAGGAGGAAGTAGACGCTGGCAGGCAAACACGGTGGCAGCCCTCTCTCTCTCTCTCTTTCTCTTTCTTTATCTCTCTCTCGGACGTCCGTCCTTCTCCGTTCGACACATTCGTGCGCGTCTCCTTTTCGACGAGAAATCGTGGGGCCGGTGGGCCAAACTCTCGCTGACAGTGTGTAGTAGAGATTCTTCGAGAGGGGCCCCTCTTCGATTCGCGCACACACCGAAACGGACGCGTGTGGGCTGGAAAAAGGAATACGTGACCAACGTACAGGAAACTGCCCACACTCGGAGCAAAAGCACCGTGGGTGGACGGATCGACGAACGGGCGGACGTACGACTCGAATCGTAACCCTGCGCCGAGGTCTAGAAGGCGTGCGTTGCACCAGAGATGAGACACGAATGCGCCGACGAGCTCTGACAACGAAATAACCAGGCTGATATTTATTTCGGAGAAACTGGCAATCGTACACGAACGACGGTTCTACGTCGTCGTAGCCAGCTCGCGTATATCGATTTACCTGCCCGCCCGTCCGCCCGTGGGAGACCAGATATTTCGATCACGTTTCGTCGCTACGAAACGTGCGTTTCAATCGCGGTCTCATTCGCTATTATTCGTGTTCCGNGGAAGTAGACGCTGGCAGGCAAACACGGTGGCAGCCCTCTCTCTCTCTCTCTTTTTCTTTCTTTATCTCTCTCTCGGACGTCCGTCCTTCTCCGTTCGACACATTCGTGCGCGTCTCCTTTTCGACGAGAAATCGTGGGGCCGGTGGGCCAAACTCTCGCTGACAGTGTGTAGTAGAGATTCTTCGAGAGGGGCCCCTCTTCGATTCGCGCACACACCGAAACGGACGCGTGTGGGCTGGAAAAAGGAATACGTGACCAACGTACAGGAAACTGCCCACACTCGGAGCAAAAGCACCGTGGGTGGACGGATCGACGAACGGGCGGACGTACGACTCGAATCGTAACCCTGCGCCGAGGTCTAGAAGGCGTGCGTTGCACCAGAGATGAGACACGAATGCGCCGACGAGCTCTGACAACGAAATAACCAGGCTGATATTTATTTCGGAGAAACTGGCAATCGTACACGAACGACGGTTCTACGTCGTCGTAGCCAGCTCGCGTATATCGATTTACCTGCCCGCCCGTCCGCCCGTGGGAGACCAGATATTTCGATCACGTTTCGTCGCTACGAAACGTGCGTTTCAATCGCGGTCTCATTCGCTATTATTCGTGTTCCGTTTCAGAAAGTATACGTAATTCGATTCTGTCGTTGTAGTCGGAGAGGTCCCACCGACGATTCCTTATGAATGAATTTAAGTTCGCGCGGATACGCGGTTTTCGTCGATCACGCAAGTAGTGTTCGAGCGGAACGGTTAATTTACGAAACGAGTCGTAGCCGAGCTTGTGTACGTTCGTGCATATACGTGTGCGTACGTACACGCGCACGTCCACGCGGTTATGACGGCGTTGGCGAATTGAAAATTCTTGCCGAGCGTTTTCCTGTCCTCGTCCTGTTTAGACGTGCAGGATCGGAATAAAATAGTTTAACCGGAACACGCGCTATTCTTCTTGGAACGAGCCGGCAGCCACGCGCATCGATTAATAATTAACCGCCTCGTTTGTAACTTAGCCACGTAGTAATCAACCTTTTTTAGTATAGTTGAGTATAGGGGATCGTCCGGAAAATGGATTTAACGATCGGTCGTTGCGAAACGGAGAAGTGGGACGCGTTGATTTTTCGCTCTTCCGCCTCTGGGTGGCATAGTTAGAGTTCAGAGCTGCGGCTCGTGACAGGTGGAAAGAACGGTGCGGAGCTCCGATTCTCTTCTGCAGCAGGAAAAGATGGCTCGTTTCCTCGTATTGTTTTTAACCGCGGTATATAAGCAGCTATACCGGGACATGGGAGCGGATATGCGGAGCACGGACACGCGAGTGCACACTCCGTCGCCCGGCCCGGCATCCTACGATCCTATGCACGCGTTATCACAACGAGCCTCGGAGACCGAGAGAACCAAACGACGTTGACAATCTAGTTAAAGTTGCTTGAGCTGTAAAATCTCTGCCAAAAGTTTAAGACATGTAAATTAAAGAGCACAATATTTGAAACTTTTAGGAAAAATATTTACCAAGAAATAAGGTTTATAAAAAAGCTTGTTGTGCTCGTCATCAANACATGGGAGCGGATATGCGGAGCACGGACACGCGAGTGCACACTCCGTCGGCCGGCCCGGCATCCTACGATCCTATGCACGCGTTATCACAACGAGCCTCGGAGACCGAAAGAACCAAACGACGTTGACAATCTAGTTAAGGTTGCACGAGCTGTAAAATCTCTGCCAAAAGTTTAAGACATGTAAATTAAAGAGCACAATATTTAAAGCTTTTAGAAAAAATATTTACCAAGAAATTAAGTTTATAAAATTTGTTACGCTCGTCGTCAGCGGTGGAAATGAGCTTTGATAATCACGAAAATTTAGGTTTCTAATTGTGGAGAAATAGAATTGCAAGGAATTTAGGTTGCTTTGGAGTCCAGTCAAAATCTGCCTCGTTTAGAAAATGGAATTGATAGAATCTTGTTCTCCTCTTTCCCTTGTCGCTTACAATCTAATTGTAAGGCGAATGGGGGAAAGTCGACTAGAAATCGGAAACGGAAATATTCGTCTAAATAATGGCGATTGTCTTCGTGTAGAATTTCACAGTCCCATTCGTTGCGACCCCATTCATAAAACAACGCATGAATGTCATTCAATACACTGTGGGTTTAGAAGTTCATTCAAACTGCATAATTTAATATATGAATTATTGCATCAATCAGTATACGAAATATTGGGTTTTACTGACAATTAGTAGTCAGATTTTGTTAAAATTTACTATACTGCTAATCTTTTATTTAACAGTATACGAAATATCATTAAAAAATGTGATTGTTTATTCTATTACCTTATTAAAATTCGCTTCAGCATTGAAACAGTTATTATGTGAAATATTATATAAATTTTTGTCGTAACATTTACGGCTGATAATTTACGATGCAAATGGGTCGGATTTCATTTGTAACAAATTGGAGTTTCCCTGTTCCGGGAACGTTTCGCGGTTATAACGGGAGGCTGAAGAGGATTTGTGCCCCGTCGGCCGGTTTTCAATGCCGGAAGCGTCCCTCTCTCTCCACCCTCGGCGTTTCTCTCTTCCTTTCGACTTCCTCTCGTTTGTACCAGCATTTCTTTCCCTGGCAACATCTGTCGTCCGTCTTTTCTCCTCTGACTCCGTCTCTTTCCCTCCACTTTCTCGCTCCCCTTTATTCACATTCGCTGCCCTCCTCCCTTCCCTCTTTGTTCTTTTTCATTTCCCCCGATAACATCTGTTCCGTTCGAACGAGTCTATTGCCAAATCGGCTTTGCGAATTCCTGCCGGTTCAATGTTCGCTCTCCTTCCCTATTCAATAGACGGTTTTCACCGGAGATGTGCCAGTAACGTCGCGTCGATTAAGCCCCGGAAACCTCGTCTACTCGCACGCGGCCCCCGGCGTATTTGTTTTCAATAGGAATTCCTACTCAACGATAAACCACGAGGACCTCGCGGATAGGGGAAACAAGTCCGCTCTCTCATTGATTCAGTTTTGTTTAGGATTCTTCGGGCTTCCGTATTTATTTCTGTATTTAAAACAAGCGACCGTCAGGGGATCGTACGTTTCGAATTATTTTCGTTACGTCGTATCTCGAATTTCTTCGCGTAACTCATTCATCTCCGCGCGCGAGCGCGCTATTTTTAGCTAACCTGTTTCATTTTTTTCTTCTTATTCCCCAACACGCACAGGCCCACTGATATTTGACGCGTCATTAATTGCATTCCCTCCCTCCCTCCCCCTCTCTCTCTCTCTCTCTTTCTCTCTCTCTCTTTCTCTGTCGGTTCTCGTTGACCACTTCCTCCTACGCCGCACGTTTTTTCTCTCTCATTTTCATTCATTCGCTCCCACTCGCACGGGCTCCGCGACCCCCTTTTACCTTATTCCGGCGGATGGGTATCACAATTCACCGTTCATCAATGAAACATCATGACTAGCTCTCGGTGTCTCGGTGAGTAAGCTCGTTTATCGAGCGGTAGTGGCTTCTAATTGGCCCGCGTTTTTCTCTCCTTTTCCCTCCTGCTCATCGGCCGCCGGTTCATTCATTACGTAAAGGTCATGGGTTTCACCAAGTTTGCGCCGCTTCCCGCCGAGCCTAAGGCACCATTCATAACGAGCCCCGCTTATCTGCTTTCGATCTGGCCGACAAAAACTGTTCAACATCATAAAATAGACGTTAACGAAAACACTCGCGGCGAGTATTTACACCGAAGCCCGTAACGCAGAGGCTAACGCGGCGAGCCGTCGTCGTCGTCGTCTCGCGTCGGTATTGGAATGCAATCACGCGCCGGAAGTCTTAAAAAGCTTATCTTAAAAAATTCTCGTCGTCGCGCTCGTCCTGTTTCCTTCCTGTCTCCCGTTCGTCTCCGATGAACGGTTATCGAAATTTCTCCCTAATCGTAGTTAGATACCTCGTCCATTAGCAATTAGTCGTCCCGACGATTATCGCACTTGCGTTATCTTAATGGGGGGAGATTCTTCGGCATCTTATTCACAGTTGTAACACTTCTAATGGGTGAAATAATACGGTGCTGCGCGGTGAATCAGATCACTACTGCATATTTAGAGGGAATCGTAAGAGAAGGTTAATCATGTACTTGTGTGCAAGTATCAGTAGGTTAAATGAAGAATTGAACTTTGGACTTCAGCAAATAGGAAATCCGTTCGAAGTTACATAGTAAAGAGTTAGATTGCGTTTGATACCTGCCGATTTATCCGGTACCTCGATTACTACGTCAAAACCAACCGAACGTCTGATGAAACGGTTTCCGTGTTTTATTCCCTCGGAGGAAAAAGGAGGTGACATTTACGGTGCATCGTCCGAATCAAAGTTGGGACCGCGGAATGGGTTGTTTGTAGGCGCGTTTATTTCTACGCGGCGTGTCTCGGTCGGAGCGGGCAGCCGAATCCGTGCAGCATGCGTCACTAGTTATTTTCGCTATCGAACAAACACGCGTTCACACTTACGGCCGGGCCCGGCGTGTGTATTCGCGACAGTGGTTTATGCTCTACCTCTACCTTAATATTCTGTTTTCTTTCCAAGTACGGAACTCCGTTGCGAGAGTGGCGCGCGTTTTAAGCGCGCGTCACCCGACGCGTGGAAACTTTGATGTTGCATGCATGCCTCCGCGCTCATTTTCGCGCTGAGACCGCGGGCTGTTTAGAACGGCGTCGGCTATTTTTAGTCACGCGGATATGTCCCTTCTTGTTGCAGTACGCTGGAATTCGTATCGGGCCGGTCGTTAAAAAGGATGTTATGAAGGCATCCATCATGCTGGAGCACGACAGCCAGTGAGTACCCGATTTTTNGGGTGAAATAATACGGTGCTGCGCGGTGAATCAGATCACTACTGCATATTTAGAGGGAATCGTAAGAGAAGGTTAATCATGTACTTGTGTGCAAGTATCAGTAGGTTAAATGAAGAATTGAACTTTGGACTTCAGCAAATAGGAAATCCGTTCGAAGTTACATAGTAAAGAGTTAGATTGCGTTTGATACCTGCCGATTTATCCGGTACCTCGATTACTACGTCAAAACCAACCGAACGTCTGATGAAACGGTTTCCGTGTTTTATTCCCTCGGAGGAAAAAGGAGGTGACATTTACGGTGCATCGTCCGAATCAAAGTTGGGATCGCGGAATGGGTTGTTTGTAGGCGCGTTTATTTCTACGCGGCGTGTCTCGGTCGGAGCGGGCAGCCGAATCCGTGCAGCATGCGTCACTAGTTATTTTCGCTATCGAACAAACACGCGTTCACACTTACGGCCGGGCCCGGCGTGTGTATTCGCGACAGTGGTTTATGCTCTACCTCTACCTTAATATTCTGTTTTCTTTCCAAGTACGGAACTCCGTTGCGAGAGTGGCGCGCGTTTTAAGCGCGCGTCACCCGACGCGTGGAAACTTTGATGTTGCATGCATGCCTCCGCGCTCATTTTCGCGCTGAGACCGCGGGCTGTTTAGAACGGCGTCGGCTATTTTTAGTCACGCGGATATGTCCCTTCTTGTTGCAGTACGCTGGAATTCGTATCGGGCCGGTCGTTAAAAAGGATGTTATGAAGGCATCCATCATGCTGGAGCACGACAGCCAGTGAGTACCCGATTTTTATCTTAAGGAGGTTCATCTGGTACGTAGCAAGTCAAATGCAAGTTATAGAAAAGGGGAGCTTGATTTGACTAGCATACATGTTAATAACGGAAGTTATCTACTCTAAAGATGCAGATTTCGTTTGTTGTGTTTATATATTTCTCGATTCATAGTCACCCAATCTACCTAAATTTGCAATTAAAATATTTGTTAAATGTTTCTCTTTAATATGACATAAGTTTCATTCAAAATTGTCTGTCAATACCTAATCAATTAGCGATAGAAGTCTGGGAAATCACTCTTTTCCATATGACTACGTGTAAAATTGTAAAAAATATTTATATTAATATCTCATCATTAAGGTATCCAAATGACTTAAAAATTATTTTGAGATATCCTGGTATACTATTATAGACTATCAAATTTTTTTTTGGAGATCTATCTGTTAATTCCTTAACCGGATGAACCTCCTTAACTCTTCAAGTCCCGTCGAGGAGATTCAGGAAATGCACGAAAATTTTGTAAACAAAGTCATTACAAAGTTCAGAAAAAAATATTCTATTCATTAGATTATTCTATTTATGTAGCTTGTACATCCAAAAAATTAGATCATGTCTTCCCCCACGTGAATTCAGTTTCCTCCGGGTTGATAGTGAATTAAAGATTCGATGGCCATTTTCCAGGTACGCGACGATCCTCGCTTTCGACGTGAAGATCGAAAGAGACGCCCAAGAATTGGCCGACTCGCTTGGCGTAAAGATCTTCCAGGCGGACATCATTTATCACCTGTTCGACAAGTTCACCGCGTACAGGGAAGAGCTGAAGCAGCGGAAACGTAACGAAAACAAGCACATCGCCGTGTTCCCCTGCAAACTTCGCGTTCTGCCGCAGGTGAGATACTTCTTTACGAATCTCTAAACGCAGCTTCCCGTCAGTCAGCCGCTTATCTCTGATAGGCGACGCCGGATTGCGTTAGGCTTATTATTTAGGTTTGACCGGAGCGCAATTATCATCAGCGTCAAGCGGATTGCTATTGCCTAACGACTACCTGTGTGCACTCTGTTACAGTACATCTTCAACTCGCGAGATCCCATCGTGATGGGCGTGATGGTCGAGGCGGGGATCGTGAAAGAAGGAACGCCACTCTGCGTGCCCAGCAAAGACGTGAGTACTCTCTAATTCGAATTCTCTTTCGCCACGCTTTCGTACACTTCCATCCCGCTCTTAGTTACGCAGAACGATCTAATGCGAATTGCATGTCACGAGGTTTCAAGAGCGAGCCAAATTGGGTACCACTTTTTCGAATCAATTAGCGAGAATTCGTTTTTGCCTCTTTCTCCCTGCGCGCGATTATCAGCGAATTCGAGTCGAAACCTTAAGGGGATTTGGCTCGCGTAGGTGAACTCGTTCGAGGCAAATAAACCGATCCGGTTGCTCGATCGCACTCGAACCTCCCTCCATTTTATCTGTTCACTACTTTTTCTTTTTTCAGAACATCTTCCGATTCTTGTATCAAATTGTTTACGCATGTTTGTTTAATCTGTATTCAGGTTTCCCCTGGTTTTCAATATGCATGTGTAGAGATTGAGAAACGTTGAATATGAATCGATATTTATTTATTTATTTATTGATCAGAGCAAATGAAGCAGATATAGACAGGTATAAAATGATTTCCTGTCGAGATACACGAAAACCTGTACATAAATCTGGTTTTATCAAATTTTAATTAATCTAAATCTAAAAACTATTTGTGTAAACAGTTATATGAACGTAAACGTAATACGCCATGCATTTATACTATAAGTGCTGTGGAAAAATTCGTAGTTGTGATAAAGATTTTTGGTCGATGATCTCTGCAACTTGTCTAATAACAAAGAACATATATTTGGTTAGCAATTAAATGATTGAGGGTTTTGTCGATAGATTTCTTATCTAAAATCCGCAATCACTTAGTTTGCAAGCCAATAAAATAAGAGATCGTAGGAAACTTGATGGATCAAGCATGAAACAGAAATTTTTGATCGTCAATACTCGTTATTACGTAAGATGATTGTTTCACGAGTGTCAAGTCGGGCTGACTACCGGCTAGTCGGCGTGGCTTAGAAAGTGCTAACTTAGATCTCCGATTTACGAGGCGATAGAGGCCCCGCGTGGACAGTTGTTCCAGGCATTACGTTGGTAGTTTGGAAAATTCGAGGGGGTTTATCGAGAGCGCAGCCGGTCCCATCGGCTTCCTTCTCTCCGCTTCTCGTAGGAGTGAGCTGGTGGGCAGAGCCGTTCTCCGCAGCCTCGCCTTATACGCGGTAGCGCGTAAACCCGTGCAGGTTGCCTAGCCTCGGCCTCGTAGGCGTCGCGATGCCATTAGCAGGCTGCAAATTCCCGGTAAACAAAAATTCCGAGTAGGTATATTTTCTCGCGGAGAGAGA
>SMSR01016187.1:2399-30115 GCA_019453355.1 Ceratina japonica | reverse complement strand
ATTGCCTAACGACTACCTGTGTGCACTCTGTTACAGTACATCTTCAACTCGCGAGATCCCATCGTGATGGGCGTGATGGTCGAGGCGGGGATCGTGAAAGAAGGAACGCCACTCTGCGTGCCCAGCAAAGACGTGAGTACTCTCTAATTCGAATTCTCTTTCGCCACGCTTTCGTACACTTCCATCCCGCTCTTAGTTACGCAGAACGATCTAATGCGAATTGCATGTCACGAGGTTTCAAGAGCGAGCCAAATTGGGTACCACTTTTTCGAATCAATTAGCGAGAATTCGTTTTTGCCTCTTTCTCCCTGCGCGCGATTATCAGCGAATTCGAGTCGAAACCTTAAGGGGATTTGGCTCGCGTAGGTGAACTCGTTCGAGGCAAATAAACCGATCCGGTTGCTCGATCGCACTCGAACCTCCCTCCATTTTATCTGTTCACTACTTTTTCTTTTTTCAGAACATCTTCCGATTCTTGTATCAAATTGTTTACGCATGTTTGTTTAATCTGTATTCAGGTTTCCCCTGGTTTTCAATATGCATGTGTAGAGATTGAGAAACGTTGAATATGAATCGATATTTATTTATTTATTTATTGATCAGAGCAAATGAAGCAGATATAGACAGGTATAAAATGATTTCCTGTCGAGATACACGAAAACCTGTACATAAATCTGGTTTTATCAAATTTTAATTAATCTAAATCTAAAAACTATTTGTGTAAACAGTTATATGAACGTAAACGTAATACGCCATGCATTTATACTATAAGTGCTGTGGAAAAATTCGTAGTTGTGATAAAGATTTTTGGTCGATGATCTCTGCAACTTGTCTAATAACAAAGAACATATATTTGGTTAGCAATTAAATGATTGAGGGTTTTGTCGATAGATTTCTTATCTAAAATCCGCAATCACTTAGTTTGCAAGCCAATAAAATAAGAGATCGTAGGAAACTTGATGGATCAAGCATGAAACAGAAATTTTTGATCGTCAATACTCGTTATTACGTAAGATGATTGTTTCACGAGTGTCAAGTCGGGCTGACTACCGGCTAGTCGGCGTGGCTTAGAAAGTGCTAACTTAGATCTCCGATTTACGAGGCGATAGAGGCCCCGCGTGGACAGTTGTTCCAGGCATTACGTTGGTAGTTTGGAAAATTCGAGGGGGTTTATCGAGAGCGCAGCCGGTCCCATCGGCTTCCTTCTCTCCGCTTCTCGTAGGAGTGAGCTGGTGGGCAGAGCCGTTCTCCGCAGCCTCGCCTTATACGCGGTAGCGCGTAAACCCGTGCAGGTTGCCTAGCCTCGGCCTCGTAGGCGTCGCGATGCCATTAGCAGGCTGCAAATTCCCGGTAAACAAAAATTCCGAGTAGGTATATTTTCTCGCGGAGAGAGAAACACGCCCACGGCCGCCGGTGGCCAAATGATTTACTAGGCAAAACGTTTCGCCTCCGAATAGTGTCTCACCCCGCGAGAGATCGTTTCGGATTTTCGTGCGTGGGAACGGGTTTGATTTATCGCCGCGTAAGCGTTCCCGACGCCCCGTTTAAACAACATTCAATTGACTCGACAACATTCAATTATTTCGTCAAACTTGGACGCGGACCCATTCTACTGTTGGACGCTGCTTATTTTTCTTCTCTCGTCGCCTCGAACGGACGACTCGACAAACGTCTCACGGCCGGCGATTTTCTATTAACAATCGTCGTCGTAGCTTCGCGAGATACAGCTTCACAGATCTATACTCGTTCGTAAATCGTGAGTGACAAGCGTTGAAAATGACTCTTTCATCGTTTCCCAATTGACACGATCGAAATAGACGCGGTTCTCAACGTCGCTAAATCTCGGCGCAGAATTCGCGGAGGCAAAAGAAGGAGGCGACGAAACTCGCCGATTCCTTTTGGCTCTCGCGTCGAACGGCCGAGCATAAATTATCCGATTCAATAATATGTGGGTGATAGCAAAGCGTAAAATCGGTATCGGGCACATGGCGCGGCGGTGTCCGGCTGCGTGTGCAATGAACGTTTCTCGCCCGCGCGTAGAAAGCAGCTCCGACCACGTTTCCTTGGCCCACGCGTCCCTTGCGAGTGAACCGTATATGCCATCGGCCCTACCTCTTCCATATTTCGGCCTCTAGTCGAGTTCCACTGATAAAAACCTAACCCCGGCCTCTCGGACATGCAACAAGTACTTCCCTGTTCATAAAACATATCGTAAATGTTGCGCAATCTAATCTAGTTATGTGTCAATTTGTAAACTGTTTAGATTCCCTGATTTGAAATACGATTTCATTAAAAATAATTTATTCTGTCGATTAACTACGATTTATTTAACTCTTATCAATTTTCTTCACAAAATTGTCTGCATTTGTTTGCAAAGCTTCAAGTATTCTAATCAGAGGGTCATCGAGTATCAAACAACAAATCTCAATATAAATGTTTATGTTAATTCGCTGGCATTCAGTTTTATTAAAAATATTCACGACTTAGTGTATGATGTAATTATAAGACTGTCTTTGATTACTTATTTTTTTAGACGTTTGACACTAGATTGCCGGATGTTGGATATACATCTATTTTCCCGGAAATGAGTCAATTTGTTTAAAAAATCAAAACTGAAGTATTATAATTTATTTAAAAATCGACACATGTATTAAAAAAAATTATTCAAGTTTTTTTATATACAGCAATAAAATAGTAAATGAGATAAATCGATTCACTCCGGAAATCTAGTGTTGACGATTCGTTGCAATCTTACGATTGAGTCAATGTGACTCAAAAATCAAAACTAAAGTATTATAATTTATTTTAAATCCGACACATGTATTAAAAAATTTACTCAAGTTTTTTTTATATATAGCAATAAAATAGTAAATGAGATAAATCGATTCACTCCGGAAGTCTAGTGTTGACGATTCGTTGCAATCTTACGAATTTTAGACAGGATGTTTATCGGACTCGTTTATAGGCAATAAATAGATGATCTTAGAACCGATGCGGTGAAAGATATTGGATGTGAAATGCCAGCGAATCTCCGTATCTCCTCTGTTTTGTCGCGAACGCGCTTTTTATTGGNTTTATTTTAAAACCGACACATGTATTAAAAAATTTACTCAAGTTTTTTTATATATAGCAATAAAATAGTAAATGAGATAAATCGATTCACTCCGGAAATCTAGTGTTGACGATTCGTTGCAATCTTACGAATGAGTCAATGTGACTCAAAAATCAAAACTGAAGTATTATAATTTATTTTAAAACCGACACATGTATTAAAAGATTTACTCAAGTTTTTTTATATATAGCAATAAAATAGTAAATGAGATAAATCGATTCACTCCGGAAGTCTAGTGTTGACGATTCGTTGCAATCTTACGAATTTTAGACAGGATGTTTATCGGACTCGTTTATAGGCAATAAATAGATGATCTTAGAACCGATGCGGTGAAAGATATTGGATGTGAAATGCCAGCGAATCTCCGTATCTCCTCTGTTTTGTCGCGAACGCGCTTTTTATTGGCAAACAAGATGATCCGGACCGGATGTCGAATATCACGATCGGCGCTCAGGTGGCTTAGGTCAGTTCGCTTCGGGAATGGATTTGTGTTCGTGAATGCAAATAAGAGGAACGCGACGCTGAAAGCTCGACACGTGATTCCGCAAGCATCGCGCGAATTTCGTCTTCTGAATCCTCTTCGACTATATTTTTTTTTTTTTTTTTTTTTTCGTGCGTTTCAAGATGACGGAGAAGCGACGGGATTTCAGAGATTTAGGTCATTGAATTATTCGTGAAGTTAACGAACAGATCGGTGACAGTGCGCGTTTAGAAAATACAGAAACGTGGAAAAATACGTAAGTAATATTTAAGTGGTCGAAGGAATTCGTTCGCAGATCTCATTATTTAAATTGCTACTATAAAAGTTCTGTTTTGCATAGAAATCCATGAGAATGAAACTGTCACACCCATAAAATTGAAAGTGCGAACAGACAGGATTTCTTAGTCACAGTCGCCCCACGGAATTTGATTATGCAATTTCTAGGTGTCATTTCCTGACGGTTCGCGGCTAATTAACGAGTCGTTAGGCCGAGAATTTCTCTCCGGCAAAAAATTCGGCTCGCCGACGAGGACAACAAATTAACGGGTCCGGGAGCGTGACATACGGAAAATTCGATCGGTTCCGAAAGATAAATCTACACGAATAATAATCTCGACGGGCGAGCCATTTCCACGGCTTCCATCGTTATCGGGCGTGTACACGCGTGTTGCGCAATGGCCTCGATAGCCACTTAAACGTCGAGCGGAAATCCGGCGGATTCTTTTAGCCTGCCGTTTTCTTGCCGTTCCGCCATTCCTTTTCTTCGTCTTACCCTCGTTTCCTCCTTTTCTAATAACGCGTATTATATTCTAGTCTAACTGCCTCCGGCAATAACCAATCCAGTAACATAATATTGGATAAGGACGCTTAAGAATTGAACAACTGTTTTTGCGTACATTTATGTCATCCATGTATCATGTAAATGCACTTCCAACTGCTTAATGTTCAAAAGCTGTCTTGATACGTAGTTTACTCAGTTTACTGATTAGTATATCTAAGGTCTTCCAGACATATTTATAAAATAAAAGAAATACTTTCTCTGTCTCATAATAACAGTAGCAGTTGATGTATTTAATTTGTCTCATAATAACAGTAGTAAAAGATTTTTTCTCTATAATTTTATAGGTAACTTTAAGCCAGTAAATAGAAGTCATGTCTTGAACAGGAATTTGGACATGTATTATATTGATTCTAATATTTTATACATCTTCACACAATTTTATTTCTGCCTCTTACGAATGTCTAAACATCCTCAATCTAATGATTACGTGATAAAAATTAAAGCATGATAACGTCTGTTTTTAATTATTCATTAAAATATGAGTTAAATTGAGTAAATATGAGTAGTGTTGGAACGTTATAAAGTTTTACAATGCGTTCGGAGAAGAGGGACGCGAGCCTCCGTCTACCTGAAATCATATTTTTTTCCCTCGGCTGAATAGAGGCGATACCGGGGGATCGATCGTGTCTCGTTAAAGTACGCTCCCCTCGCCGAGATGCCCTCGGCCCCTTTCACAAAGTTGTGTCACGACAGCTGGAAACTCGAACACCGCAAGACGAGTAGCCGATGAAAAAGAGGCCGTGTAGGTAAAAGAGAAACGAAGGTCCTTTTATCGTCGCAGGTTCAACACGCTATCTCGCCTGCGCGGCCCAACCTCTGTCCGAGTTACAAAAACCTCTTTGCTTATTTCTCGTCCAATGCAAACCTCACGCCGTGAATCAATAAACAATATTTACTGATCCTGTTAAAGGTTTAGTTGAATATACAAGAATGTGCATTCACTCAATAAGCTTAATCGTTTATAAAATTAGTATAAAACGTTTTGTAGTGAAACGGAGGAATTAATTGGGTTTTTTTTTTTAGATTAGAGATTGAAGTGTTTGGAAGAATTTTGTTTGTACTGTCAAGACAAGCTTGGAACAATAATTCCTGGCCAGCTCTGACTTATGTTAATTTCTTTAGGAAGTCAAGGTTAAAAAATAGTAATAGATTTGTCTTTTTTCAATGCTTGATCTGACATTGATGCTGCTAGTTAACTTCCTNCGAAGGAATTCGTTCGCAGATCTCATTATTTAAATTGCTACTATAAAAGTTCTGTTTTGCATAGAAATCCATGAGAATGAAACTGTCACACCCATAAAATTGAAAGTGCGAACAGACAGGATTTCTTAGTCACAGTCGCCCCACGGAATTTGATTATGCAATTTCTAGGTGTCATTTCCTGACGGTTCGCGGCTAATTAACGAGTCGTTAGGCCGAGAATTTCTCTCCGGCAAAAAATTCGGCTCGCCGACGAGGACAACAAATTAACGGGTCCGGGAGCGTGACATACGGAAAATTCGATCGGTTCCGAAAGATAAATCTACACGAATAATAATCTCGACGGGCGAGCCATTTCCACGGCTTCCATCGTTATCGGGCGTGTACACGCGTGTTGCGCAATGGCCTCGATAGCCACTTAAACGTCGAGCGGAAATCCGGCGGATTCTTTTAGCCTGCCGTTTTCTTGCCGTTCCGCCATTCCTTTTCTTCGTCTTACCCTCGTTTCCTCCTTTTCTAATAACGCGTATTATATTCTAGTCTAACTGCCTCCGGCAATAACCAATCCAGTAACATAATATTGGATAAGGACGCTTAAGAATTGAACAACTGTTTTTGCGTACATTTATGTCATCCATGTATCATGTAAATGCACTTCCAACTGCTTAATGTTCAAAAGCTGTCTTGATACGTAGTTTACTCAGTTTACTGATTAGTATATCTAAGGTCTTCCAGACATTTTTATAAAATAAAAGAAATACTTTCTCTGTCTCATAATAACAGTAGCAGTTGATGTATTTAATTTGTCTCATAATAACAGTAGTAAAAGATTTTTTCTCTATAATTTTATAGGTAATTTTAAGCCAGTAAATAGAAGTCATGACTTGAACAGGAATTTGGACATGTATTATATTGATTCTAATATTTTATACATCTTCACAGAATTTTATTTCTGTCTCTTACGAATGTCTAAACATCCTCAATCTAATGATTACGTGATAAAAATTAAAGCATGATAACGTCTGTTTTTAATTATTCATTAAAATATGAGTTAAATTGAGTAAATATGAGTAGTGTTGGAACGTTATAAAGTTTTACAATGCGTTCGGAGAAGAGGGACGCGAGCCTCCGTCTACCTGAAATCATATTTTTTTCCCTCGGCTGAATAGAGGCGATACCGGGGGATCGATCGTGTCTCGTTAAAGTACGCTCCCCTCGCCGAGATGCCCTCGGCCCCTTTCACAAAGTTGTGTCACGACAGCTGGAAACTCGAACACCGCAAGACGAGTAGCCGATGAAAAAGAGGCCGTGTAGGTAAAAGAGAAACGAAGGTCCTTTTATCGTCGCAGGTTCAACACGCTATCTCGCCTGCGCGGCCCAACCTCTGTCCGAGTTACAAAAACCTCTTTGCTTATTTCTCGTCCAATGCAAACCTCACGCCGTGAATCAATAAACAATATTTACTGATCCTGTTAAAGGTTTAGTTGAATATACAAGAATGTGCATTCACTCAATAAGCTTAATCGTTTATAAAATGAGTATAAAACGTTTTGTAGTGAAACGGAGGAATTAATTGGGTTTTTTTTTTAGATTAGAGATTGAAGTGTTTCGAAGAATTTTGTTTGTACTATCAAGACAAGCTTGGAACAAAAATTCCTGGCCAGCTCTGACTTTTGTTAATTTCTTTAGGAAGTCAAGGTTAAAAAATAGTAATAGATTTGTCTTTTTTCAATGCTTGATCTGACATTGATGCTGCTAGTTAACTTCCTCAAAAGGAAGTTATTTATATAATTTTGACGTTTGAAAATGAAAACAGTTTTAATGTATGCCTTGAAATATTGATTATGCTAAGAAATGAATAATCAAGATATAAGTACATAAAGAAATGGTCAAGTAAAAATGTAAATAATGAAAGATTCTATGACATTTTGTTCTAACTCTAGTATTTAACGAGTTAATTACGTTTAATCGGGATTTTATTGGCACTGACATCGTTTCTATCGTAGGTTAGCAAACTTTTGGCAAAAAATTTCATTATTTCTCAAATACTCCTAAACCGTTGGATCTACGAAGAAATTGCATAGAACCTCATCTGTAGCTGACAATGAAAGCTAAATCTTTTGTCCNCTTTTCTAATAACGCGTATTATATTCTAGTCTAACTGCCTCCGGCAATAACCAATCCAGTAACATAATATTGGATAAGGACGCTTAAGAATTGAACAACTGTTTTTGCGTACATTTATGTCATCCATGTATCATGTAAATGCACTTCCAACTGCTTAATGTTCAAAAGCTGTCTTGATACGTAGTTTACTCAGTTTACTGATTAGTATATCTAAGGTCTTCCAGACATTTTTATAAAATAAAAGAAATACTTTCTCTGTCTCATAATAACAGTAGCAGTTGATGTATTTAATTTGTCTCATAATAACAGTAGTAAAAGATTTTTTCTCTATAATTTTATAGGTAATTTTAAGCCAGTAAATAGAAGTCATGACTTGAACAGGAATTTGGACATGTATTATATTGATTCTAATATTTTATACATCTTCACAGAATTTTATTTCTGTCTCTTACGAATGTCTAAACATCCTCAATCTAATGATTACGTGATAAAAATTAAAGCATGATAACGTCTGTTTTTAATTATTCATTAAAATATGAGTTAAATTGAGTAAATATGAGTAGTGTTGGAACGTTATAAAGTTTTACAATGCGTTCGGAGAAGAGGGACGCGAGCCTCCGTCTACCTGAAATCATATTTTTTTCCCTCGGCTGAATAGAGGCGATACCGGGGGATCGATCGTGTCTCGTTAAAGTACGCTCCCCTCGCCGAGATGCCCTCGGCCCCTTTCACAAAGTTGTGTCACGACAGCTGGAAACTCGAACACCGCAAGACGAGTAGCCGATGAAAAAGAGGCCGTGTAGGTAAAAGAGAAACGAAGGTCCTTTTATCGTCGCAGGTTCAACACGCTATCTCGCCTGCGCGGCCCAACCTCTGTCCGAGTTACAAAAACCTCTTTGCTTATTTCTCGTCCAATGCAAACCTCACGCCGTGAATCAATAAACAATATTTACTGATCCTGTTAAAGGTTTAGTTGAATATACAAGAATGTGCATTCACTCAATAAGCTTAATCGTTTATAAAATGAGTATAAAACGTTTTGTAGTGAAACGGAGGAATTAATTGGGTTTTTTTTTTAGATTAGAGATTGAAGTGTTTCGAAGAATTTTGTTTGTACTATCAAGACAAGCTTGGAACAAAAATTCCTGGCCAGCTCTGACTTTTGTTAATTTCTTTAGGAAGTCAAGGTTAAAAAATAGTAATAGATTTGTCTTTTTTCAATGCTTGATCTGACATTGATGCTGCTAGTTAACTTCCTCAAAAGGAAGTTATTTATATAATTTTGACGTTTGAAAATGAAAACAGTTTTAATGTATGCCTTGAAATATTGATTATGCTAAGAAATGAATAATCAAGATATAAGTACATAAAGAAATGGTCAAGTAAAAATGTAAATAATGAAAGATTCTATGACATTTTGTTCTAACTCTAGTATTTAACGAGTTAATTACGTTTAATCGGGATTTTATTGGCACTGACATCGTTTCTATCGTAGGTTAGCAAACTTTTGGCAAAAAATTTCATTATTTCTCAAATACTCCTAAACCGTTGGATCTACGAAGAAATTGCATAGAACCTCATCTGTAGCTGACAATGAAAGCTAAATCTTTTGTCCGAAACATTTCTCGCTAGCATCGATAGTTAACGAATTATTACCAAAAAACGATAAAATAGTTTATTGCAAATTATTCGTTAACTATTGACAATAGATTTTAACTTCAATTGACTTCAATTGATTTCAAAATATTCATAAAACATGTACTAACAATTATATACAATTCTATGATTGTTGCTTCTATACTTTTTTATAAATGAAACAAAAATTTTGCTATTCAACATAAGAATTGAGAACTTAATATCTAGTACCTATTAAAATATCAATCCTTAGTCATTGTTTTCACAGTTGTAAAGATTCATACAAAGTTAAGGGCTCGTAGAAGCTTAATCGCAGAGTGGAACGCGTATATCGTTTGTAAGCCGGGGCATAATTAGCGGAACGGCGCGTTACGAATTTAAACGGCGCTTCCCGTCGTATCGTCGGTTCGACGTTCGACGATAATTATATCAAGGAAACGCGAAGGAGATTTTTCGAGCGAGCGCTCGTATGTAGGTTGCGCGTGTACATATTCCCGTCCGGAGTGACAGGAACTATGTAGAAACTCCGTGGTGTGCGAGTCTCCTTCCGGCGGAAGGCCGCCTCGTAACGTTCTTCCTTTCCCCCTACCATCTCTCTCTCTCTTTCTCTCTCTCTCTCTCCGGTTTGTTCCCTCGTTGTTTTCTCGTTCAGCCGTCGGATACCAGAATACATTTGTAAATTCACTGATCGCGAGTAGAAAATGAACACGTCGAGTCGGATTGGCCGAGCAGGACCGCGACGGAAGCTAATTAACGAGCACGCGAACGGAACACGGAACGTGTGAACATTATCGGAGTCCCGATACGCCGTTTTTTCTTATTACAAAAGCGGGGAGCCGCGGCGGCGGGGAATAGTAGAAACGCTAGGGAAAGGATTGAAAGAGAGAGAAATGTTTTGAAGCTCCCCCGGCTAATATTAGAGGAAAGGTCAAAATGTAGAGAAGAAGAGCGGCGGGATGCCGCCCCCTCAAAAGAGGAATGAAAAAGGAACGATATGGGGAAAAAAGGTCGGAGACAGGAAAGGGTGACGGGACTGTTTGTCGGGCGGGGACGAACGTAGGACAGCGTATCTACGTTTAGAGCGTCTACCGAGTGATAAACGACCGGAAGGAAGCCAGAGGCGTTTCCACGAAAGTTATAGGCAAGCCGGAAGGCCGAAAGACGGGATGTGGTTGGTGAGTAAGTGGCGTCGAGACTCGTCACGCATTTGTGTGCGTGCCTTCTGTCCTCTCTCTCTCTCTCGATCCCTCTCTCTCTCTCTTTCTCTCTCGGTCTCTTTTTCTTCCTTTCTCGTTTTATCCGCCGGCTGGTGCGTCTCTCTCGTTCCGTGTGTTTCTCTAAGTAGGCAGCTGGTTAACGTTGCTATCGTAGCAAACGGAGGAAAAAAAGGAGAAATAGCTTGGAAAAGAGAGAGGAGAGAGGAAGAGAGATAAAGAGGACGGAGGAAAGGCAGCGAAACGAGAGAGAGAGAGAGAGAGAGGGAGATAGACGGTAACGGCCGGATGTCGAGTTTCCAATGTCGAGTAGATCATTTTACTCCGGGCTCGCGATTAATTTTGCAAACGACGAATATACCATAATCGCCGTGTCGACGAAACAGACCGAATCCTTCCGCGTCCCTGGACGAGAAAAGAACTGCTCAGCCGCTTTTTAAATGTCCGTCCGCTCACGGTTTGTCTCATTGTAAATCTACTCCGGCTTTCATTCATGTTACAAATAAANAAGATTATAGAAAATGTAGAAAAATTCATTTCCTGTAAAAAGAAAAATTCTTATATTTTCTTCAATCTCCTTCTATCAATCATTTGGTCTCAAGTCTTCCATTTGTCTCTCTGTTTTAATACGTCTATAATATCATTTATTATAATACATGTTTACAGTTCTTTTAGAACTGGATCAAACGGTCTGAATCGTAGTCGTTGTCCCGATTTCGTCGACGATCTCGCGAGAGATGTTTTGAAGTCAATCGGTTTCCGCAAAACTGCAGTAAATTGGGTATTTCCTGCAGATTCGTAGAGGGAGGCGGGGGAGCAGGGGTGGACGGAGGCGCGGAGATGAAAATTTATGCTCGGCACCCGAAAACAGCGAGCCACGCCGACGACGACGGCTAGCTGTTAGCCGCTCAGACTCGTACAAACTATAAGGCTTTCTAAATCGGTGCGGTCCACGAAAATAGACTTCCGGTTCCCGTCTCGCGCGCGTTCGCTCTCTCTGCCATGTCTGTTCCCCGGAGTATGCCAACACCGACCCTTTTTCCTTCTCTCTTCTGTCCCTCGATCCATCAATCCTCCACGGAGGAAACGTGGAAATTCCGATTTCCTCCACAACCCCCCTCCCCCCTCCCCCTTCCCCGTGTCGGTCTGTAGAATTGAAATTGCCAGAATTCGTGCGGGCGGATTCTTTTTCCGAGTGTCACGTGCCGCGCTTTCGACGGAATTCTTCATGATTACAGGTGGCCCTCGTGTTTGCGTTGTTTGTTTTGGCAGACGTGTACCACTAAAATTAGTACTGTATTTCCGGGATTAAGCGTGATTCAGACTGAAAAACGACCAACGCCAACCACCGTCGCTACTTTCCTCGTAATTACAGACGCTCCCATGTCTCCAACCATTTATTGCAATCGATAAAAACGCCGTGTACTGTCATTAAAAGTTTCAATATAGAATGTTTGCACTCAGAGATTTTCATCGACATTTTTTCTACAATTTTACGTGCGATCTTAATCCAGAGAGTAGAAATTGTGAACAGAAATTGAGACATTTGGATAAATCATGTTGATCAAAATTGTTATAATCATTGTCATTCAGCTTTTGATAATTTTTAAATTTGAATGTTTGCACTCCGAGATTTCCATCAGCATTTTTTCTACAATTTTACGTGCGATTTTAAGTCAGAGAGTAGAAATTGTGAACAGAAATTGAGACATTTGGATAAATCATGTTTATTTATTTATTTATTTATTTATTTACGTTTATCAAAATTATTATAATTATTGTCATTCAGCTTTTGACNGCAGCCTTTTTCGAAAACATTGACAACCTCTTAGCCGTTTCTACATCTGATAATCTATCAGCCCGCCGAGCTAAATCCTGTCCCGCCTGTTCTTACGCGTCGCGAAAGTGTGAAAATAATCAATTAATGAGACGTCGACAACTTTTCCTGCTCCGTGCGATCAGGTTTCACTCGATTTGGTCCCGCTTTCAGTTCACGCCTGCTGAGCCGATCGCAACGGCCGTGATAAGAAGTACTTTTATGCAAACGAGACGTTTATGGTATTAATTAAGGGAACAGAAATTCTCTTGACATTCTGTATGATAATCCATGGACCGAGCGTTCAATGTATTTTTATAGACTCTATAAAAGATAGGAAAAACATGCTTTGGAGTTTCTGTCTCCCTTTCATATTTTTCAAGATTATAGAAAATGTAGAAAAATTCATTTCCTGTAAAAAGAAAAATTCTTATATTTTCTTCAATCTCCTTCTATCAATCATTTGGTCTCAAGTCTTCCATTTGTCTCTCTGTTTTAATACGTCTATAATATCATTTATTATAATACATGTTTACAGTTCTTTTAGAACTGGATCAAACGGTCTGAATCGTAGTCGTTGTCCCGATTTCGTCGACGATCTCGCGAGAGATGTTTTGAAGTCAATCGGTTTCCGCAAAACTGCAGTAAATTGGGTATTTCCTGCAGATTCGTAGAGGGAGGCGGGGGAGCAGGGGTGGACGGAGGCGCGGAGATGAAAATTTATGCTCGGCACCCGAAAACAGCGAGCCACGCCGACGACGACGGCTAGCTGTTAGCCGCTCAGACTCGTACAAACTATAAGGCTTTCTAAATCGGTGCGGTCCACGAAAATAGACTTCCGGTTCCCGTCTCGCGCGCGTTCGCTCTCTCTGCCATGTCTGTTCCCCGGAGTATGCCAACACCGACCCTTTTTCCTTCTCTCTTCTGTCCCTCGATCCATCAATCCTCCACGGAGGAAACGTGGAAATTCCGATTTCCTCCACAACCCCCCTCCCCCCTCCCCCTTCCCCGTGTCGGTCTGTAGAATTGAAATTGCCAGAATTCGTGCGGGCGGATTCTTTTTCCGAGTGTCACGTGCCGCGCTTTCGACGGAATTCTTCATGATTACAGGTGGCCCTCGTGTTTGCGTTGTTTGTTTTGGCAGACGTGTACCACTAAAATTAGTACTGTATTTCCGGGATTAAGCGTGATTCAGACTGAAAAACGACCAACGCCAACCACCGTCGCTACTTTCCTCGTAATTACAGACGCTCCCATGTCTCCAACCATTTATTGCAATCGATAAAAACGCCGTGTACTGTCATTAAAAGTTTCAATATAGAATGTTTGCACTCAGAGATTTTCATCGACATTTTTTCTACAATTTTACGTGCGATCTTAATCCAGAGAGTAGAAATTGTGAACAGAAATTGAGACATTTGGATAAATCATGTTGATCAAAATTGTTATAATCATTGTCATTCAGCTTTTGATAATTTTTAAATTTGAATGTTTGCACTCCGAGATTTCCATCAGCATTTTTTCTACAATTTTACGTGCGATTTTAAGTCAGAGAGTAGAAATTGTGAACAGAAATTGAGACATTTGGATAAATCATGTTTATTTATTTATTTATTTATTTATTTACGTTTATCAAAATTATTATAATTATTGTCATTCAGCTTTTGACAATTTTTAAATTTGCTGGATGTTTCTGAATTTTGAGAAAAATTGAATCCGAATTGAGATTTCTTGTGCAGTCGTTTAAGGTAGTTCTCCACGGATTCTCTAGTTAATTCAGCGTGCAAAATAAAATGTTCAAAATCATTGTTCGATTAGTATAGAATATGTTTATTCAATTTATTTATGAATTTTAATATTGTTTTAGTTGATATTAATATAAAGGTAACAATGTTAAAATAATGTTATATTGCTCGTGTGTAGCAATAACATACATAGTCATTAATATGATAGACAAAGAAGAGGTTATCAAATCACAGTTTTTTGTTCCTTGAACATTAAATATCTTTGAAATTAATTTGGCTACGCCTCATTTCCATTCAATAATTAAAAAGTAGAAATCTCTAACTTTTAGAGCTCAATTTTGCATTAACATCTATAGTGTTTTTTACAGTAATTTGTTAATAATATTACACATAATAGTGCCCTACATATAATACAGTGTGTAAAACGAAAAAACTTGAAGTATTTTTTCTCGAAAATGAGTTCGATAAGCGGAATTGTAAAAAATTCTATAATATTTTTTGTTATTTCAAGAATCAAATATTTTTTTTCATAATGATATCCAGTACTTCGAGTTTATGGAGAACTACCTTAATGCCCATTACACGGGGTATTTAACGAACGCATGAAATGTAGTAATGAGTTTTTTCGTGGACGGCGATCGATCAAATGGAATCGGACGTGGATAACTGGTCCGGCTACCGTCGGTGGCATCGAGGTTAATCGCGTGTCCGTTCGAGTACTCGCATACTATGCATGCGCGGACCTCTCAGGGCCTCTCGTCCGGAGAGAAAGATCGTCGGTAATTACTATTAAGTCCGCGCTGTTAGCTCAACATAAATTTCCGCCCGGTAGCGTGTGCTGTCTCTCGCTCCTCCGCGTCTATCGTTCTTCCAGCGCAGACTTCGCTCGACTTAGAGTCATTCAGGGCTCATTACAAATCGGCGAACGCTAGAATCATTCCGTCAGATCTCGTTAGATAAACTGATAAACAGTCTATGGAGTCTCGTGCATTATCGAAAATAAATATAAATACTATGTTCAGAAAAATTGTTCTTAAACTAATTTTTATGTTCTGAGGGACTCGCTCTGTGTAATAATTGAAAAAGTTAGCTGTGACAGTGTGAGAGTATGGAATGTTCTCGAAAGAAATTGGGAAACGGTGCAACCACGTGCCATTTCTATTATGCTGTTAAAAGTATCATTAAATTTAATGCACTTTTCATGAAAAATAATACATTCGAGTATTTCGTATATTAAACACATTTTAATGCAAATTTATCATAAACTTAATGAATTTCCAAACAAATTTAATGAACTTCGAGAAAATTTAAAGAATTTTGAAGAAAATTTAATGTTCCACTCATGAAAATTAGTGTTCCGTAATGAATATTTGATAAAATTTTTCATTAAACTCAATAAAAAAATACATGAATATTGCTTCATGCATTTCTTCATCAAATCCAATGAAAAATTTTTAACAATGTACGCGAATTATAATTATCAGTGGATCCATCAATAATCGGAGCTCGATTCCCAACTTCCGTCTCTTTTATGAAAGATGCTATATTATCTCAAGCATTTTGTTATTGTTATTATTACTATATACACCTGTTTCCTTAAGTGTTTTTGATAGCGAGTAGAATTAAATTGATACAGCGCTACGATGTTGATTAATTTCATTGAGGAAAACATGATACGGATTAGATAACGATAAAAAATAAAACTTGTTCCGTTTCCATGGTAATTTCGATGTCGTAAGAGGCTAATTAGTATACCGAGTGGCCATATTTCGAAGTGGTCGCTTCCGGTAATCGTTGGATTAGATCGGGCGACAGACGTATTAATCAGCGGTGTACGGTTCGCTACCGGCACCTGGTATCGCAATATGATACGCAATCGCACTGATAACGACGCCAGGAAAACACAGCGAAGGGATACGTGGCTCGGTTTGAAAATATCTGCTCGTTAAACGAAATATAGTTGAAGAGAAACGCCGTGGCGAAGGGGAAATAATAAAATTCTTGGCTTCCCACGTGTTGCGAGAGGCTCGCGGTGGTAGCCCACGCGGAGACGAAGAAGACATCGCGACTCCTCGCCAGACGCGTTCCTTCCACCCTTCCTCTTCTTCTGCCTCTTCTTCTTCTTCTTCTTCTTCTTCTTCTTCTCCTACTCGAAACGACGAGACTCGCCGATGATTTTTGCCAATAAAACTCCCAGCGAAAGGAATTAACCAAACCTGTTTATATGCGCCCAGTCGCATTGCTAACGGATCCCGAGATTCGCGTTTCTGCCTCCACGATAAAAATCAATTTAACCCTTTTGCCTCCTCTTATCATCTAGCATTTCATTCTATAATACGTGCTACACTGTTACAAATGTTTCATTGGATTTGATGAAGAAATGCATGAAGCAATATTCATGTATTTTTTTATTAAGTTTAATGAAAAATTTATTAAATATTCATTGCGGAACACTAATTTTCATGAACGGTAAATTAAATTTTCTTCAAAATTCATTGAATTCTCTCAAAGTTCATTAAATTTTCTTCAAAATTCATGAATTTTATGGTAAATTTGCATTAATATGTGTTTAATATACGAAAAACTTAAATTTAATGTATTATTTTTCATGAAAAGTGCATTAAATTTAATGATATTTTTAACAGTGTACTAATACATATGCTAATTCATGAACTGTTTAGAATCAGTAAAAATTGTTTTGAATGTAGTCATTATTAAACTGCGAATTTTCATACTTCCATAATTTCGTAATTTAGAACTTCAAGTAATTGCAAGTTGAATTATTACCTAAAATCCAGAATACAGTCATTATACATGATAATTATAATATTAATTCTCTGCCTTTAATTATTAAACTGCGAATTTTCATTCTTCCATAATTTCATAATTTAGAATTTCAAGTAATTGGAAGTTGAATTATTACCTAAAATCCAGAATACAGTCATTATTCATGGTAATTATAATATTAATTCTCTGCCCACCTAGAAATGTGTATGAAAAAGGGAAACGAGTATTAAACATGCAAGAAGGGATTCTGGGTTAGAAAGCGATAGGTTGGTCGAGCAGGCGAGCAATTACGTGCATGTATGTATGTATATGGTAATGCATGGTATGGGAGAGTGTCGAAAATCGTGCGACCGCGCATCACCATAAAAGTAACCAGGGACGGGAAGGATACGGGATAGGAGAGAGACGAAGTATGTACGAACATGAACGAAGCAGCGTGTGGGCATATTGCTCTTTCGGCGTGGGTTTCGAAATACGCCGGGCATATTCGACCGGTCATTGTCCATCGATCGACTCTGCTCCTGCTTTAACCTGCGATTACTTCTTTACAAACCGTCAATTATTTTTTCTTAACAATGACTTAAAAATCTAACAAGTAGAACGAGAAATAATCATTAGGTTTTATATAGGAATTATTTGGATTTCTTTAAATATTTAATGACTATCTAGATGAAACAGGTAATTAGACTTTTGAAAAAGACTTATGCGTGTCTCTGCGCTAAGTCGCGTCCGGGTTTATCGCCCACTTACCGCGCTCGCAGCTGCAGGTGTGTTATGGCAATAACGCGATTCCAAACGCGACGTACTCGAGCTTTGCCTCTACACAGTGTCTGTTTTAATCAAACACTGAAATATACTAAAACACATTACAATAAAATTGGTTCTGAATTCAAATTTCTTCATCCTAACATTCGGAATTCTCCGTATTTTTTTCCCAGTGACAATTTATTATTATACCGATTGATATATCTATTTCTTATTTTTGAAAATGAGATGAATTCTGTGATTTGCACCATTTCATTGAGAAAGTCGAAAAACTGGAGGATCACCGCGTGTAGAATCGGCCCACGGGGCACCTACGTGTCCGCGTGTCTGCCTACTCGGTCCACCGATCCTTCACCGGTATTCGCCGCGAAAACTATACATACGTCCGAGCCTCTCGGCCCTGACGACGCGCAATGCTCAGGTACTCGGTTTTCTCTCGACTTCCGGTCGCAGAAAGGAATGCATAGGCGGAGCTATACCCACGCAACGAGACACGCGCGGGCCCCGATCGAGGATGGTAAAAACACTCGACGACAGTCGTGCAAACCGCGGAACCAGTCGAAAATTCACTTAAATATCTGCTGTCGCATTTGTGCGACGTTTTTTAGACTGCGAGAAATGAACAGGAAACACTTTGGCCGGTATTCATGGTTAGAATTTATTTTTAAGATCGCCTTAAGTATTTAATTAAGTCCCTATTCTTTGTACAAGACAAGGAATGAAAATATGGGATAGCAAATGCTTAAGACGATCTCTGTTAAAAATGTCATTAAATTTAATGCAGTTTTCATGAAAGATAATACATTAAATTTAAGTTTTTCGTATATTGAACACATTTTAATGCAAATTTGCCATAAAACTAATGAATTTTCAAAAAAATTTAATGAACTTTGAGAGAATTTAATGAATTCTGAAGAAAATTTAATGAGCTTTGAGAGAATTTAATGAATTTTGAAGAAAATTTAATGTACCGTTCATGAAAATTAGTGTTCCGCAATGAATATTTAATAAAATTTTTCATTAAACTTAATAAAAAAATACATGAATATTGCTTCATGCATTTCTTCATCAAATCCAATGAAAAATTTTTAACAGTGATCTTAAAAATAAGTAATGACTATGAATACCGGTCTTGAAGTGTAGATAGAAGATTTCATGAATTGTGGTCGTCAAAAGGAAAATTAATTAAGATGATTGTCAGAAGAATTTTAATACAGCATTTCATGACGTACAGTGTTTGTTGTTTAGAATAATCGGAAGGTAACAATAGAAGCAGTTTCGTATAACTTCGTATCCTGTTTTGGTTTCAGTTCGTGGACTTGGGCGTGGTGACGAGTATAGAATACAATCACAAGCCCGTCGAATCTGCGAGAAAAGGTCAGGAAGTCTGCGTGAAAATTGAGCCGGTACCCGGTGAGGCGCCCAAAATGTACGGCCGTCACTTCGACCACGACGATCCCATCGTCAGCAAGGTGAGCCCCTGTCCCTTATTAAGTACAATGGCTTTGATGGAAAGCAAAGAATAGGATAAATGGTTGTCGGAAATAGCTTAACTTTTCAAAGACAGCTGTTTCGAAGAAATCCAATCAACAGCTGACCTGTTGCTAAAATAATCTTTCACAAATCTTCCAGTTTCTTTCTGTAAAGGAAATCTTACAAATGTTTCACCAGAGATTGTTGCATTCCATCCACACTTCTATAACATCTCTTAAATTGAATTTCTTTGATAGGAAACAAAGAATGTGATAAGACATAGTAAAGAATGTTTCAAACTTTTAAGAAGGAACTGTTTAAAAAAAAATACGATCAACAGGTGGTCTGTTGATAAAACAATTTTTCACGAGTGTTATACTTCTTAATGATAAACTTCATAAGTCTTTTGCTTCCTGCCTAACGATAAAAACTGACTGATATTATATCAGAGACTCTTTCACTTTATTGACAATTCTAATAAAATCTTTCAATAAGTTTAATCGCTTTGATAGAAGATCAAGAATAGGTCTCGTGGAAACTATTTCAATTTTTCAAAAAACAAATGGTTTGAAGAAACACAATCAACAGGCCACCTGTTGATGAAGTATTCCTTTATTAAGTCTTATACTTACTATCTATCAAACTATTAGGTCTAGTACTAATTAATGTCGTTTTTCAATACATTTTTAAAACTAATTTAACGACACTAATTATTACTAGACCTGATAATATTATATCAGAGACTGTCGCACTTCATTCACAGTCTTACAAAATCTTTTATTATATTCAATCGTTTTGGTGGAAAATAAGGAATAGGATTTGAAATGAAGAGAGGAATAGCTTATGCAGAATATTTCAAGTTTCAAGCAACAGTTTCGAAGGAATGCAATGTTGATAAACTACTCTTCATAAGTCTTATACTTTCTGCCTGTCGAAAACGACTGTTTCACTTCATTTACAGTTGTACAAGATCTTTCACTATGTTAAACTTTGGTCGAACATGAAGAACAGGATTTGAAATGAAGAGAGGAAATGGCGTGTGCAGAATGTTTCAAGTTTTAAGCAGCTGTTTCGAAGGAATGCAATCAACAGGTGGCCCGTTGAAAATGCATTCCTTCACAAGCCCCATGCTTCCTCCCCTCTCCTCTGTCGAAGAATCCGAGTATCAGAGACTGTCTGACTTCATTCACAGTCGTACATCTCGTGTTCTAATTGCAAGGCTTATGAAAATACGCTCGTTTTTATCACGACCGTGGCGTGGCTTCGCAATTTCATCAAAATCGGACGCTAGCAGGACGGAAACGATCCCTATTAGTATGCGAGGCTCCGGTCGAAAAAGGAAGATGCACATCCGGCAGCGATCAGGCGTCCACCGTCGACTTCCGCCCTTCGCAGAACCTCCGTTCCTTTTCCTCGCTGCTCTCTCACCGCGCCCTCTCTCTCTTTTCCGCCTTCCCCTTTGGATATCGGCTACGAATCGATCACGTATAGAAATACACGTACCGTAATGAAACCAATTATAAAAGATACATCGTAAAAAACCGGTGGAAAATCGCGCGCGACGCCCGCTTCGCACAACAATCGGGCGTATTTCAATTAGCAGGGGCGTTTGGAAATCGGCGACGCCGGATTGGACGAATTCCGCGGCCGATTGACGTCAACCGTTCTCTAAACTAAACTCTAAACCCCGTCCGCGCTTTCCGGTTGCTTACGCGCACTAAAACAGTCCTACGAGCGGTTGAATGCGTGCACGGCGGCGCACAGCCCGTTCTGGGTTCGGCATCTTTGTGTGCTCCCAAGGCGAGCGGAAGTCGTTGTTACCGTTTGCTTCGTAGAATCGATTCCCCGGAATCACTTTGTTCCCACGATGATCTGCGGAGCGACAATTTCGCGCCACCCTCGTTTCCTCTTTTTTTTTATTCTTCTTCTTTCAAGAATACCGGCGCGTGTTCGTCCGAGTATCGTCTAATTTAGGTTGGTCAGGAAATCCGAATTAAAATTTCGAGTGTGCAACCATTCTCTTCGAACGGGATCATCGCTTGTCACGTGTTCCGAGTATAATCGAGAACTCATCATCGATCGGGCGAAAACAACGTTTGCGAAGGTTTCGCAGAGCGTAGGACCCTTCGCTGATCGTGCAACGTTACGCAGATAGGAGCGGCGAGAGGGGAAGGTGCGAGAGAGAGATAGAGAGATAGAGAGAGAGAGAGAGGAGGCCAGGCAAAGAATTATGTTACGTGTGTATGCGTGCGGCGCGCGTGGGAGAGAGAGGATCGGCTTGACGAGGGAGAGGGAGCGAGGAAGGGGAAGGGAGGCGAGGGTGACGGAGGGAGAAGTAGGAGGGGCGTGGCGGGAGGCAGGCAGGCGTCCTCAATAGCCGCGTAAAACCACCATTATGACCGATCCATGAATGAAACGGGACTTCCGGCCGGGAGTGGGGGCGGAAACAGTTGTAAAGCGTTACGTTAGTGAATGGGGACCGTGTGCGCGAGCATGTGCCCGTCCTCGCGAAAACCGATTCAAGGAAATTATTCCTAGACCTAGAAGGACGATTAAAAACGGTCTTTCGGACGTCGATCTGGCACGTTGACAATTTCCCTGCTTCCTTCTTATTATTACACGCCTGCATCGCAGAATGCTGCTGCTGCCACTGCGACGGCCAGGAAATCTATTCTTTTTATTTATTGAACAGAGTAGACAGGTATATAAGTATGTACAGTGGCTCACGAAAGGGAGTGAGTTTCCTTATTGATAAATATTTATCTTATAATTTCTGGTAGTAATAAGTAAAATACTATAAGTAAAATCGTCTAATTGATGATTAGAAATAGTATAATTGTTGCATAATCGTTGTCTTCGATAATTATTTTAAATAGCCTTTTTTATGTGTAAAGATTAATAAATCTAATATAGTATTGCAAACACCATTCTTTGCAATGTTGCCACAGTTTGTAGTACTGTATAAAAACTCATAATTAATTTGAACAATAGTTGAGGTTTTTGGTTCCTGATATTTGCTAATTTTTTTAAATAGAATCTAATACGGTATTACAACCACCATCTCATGCAATGATGCCATAAATTGCAAGGCTGTCGAAAAAGACATAATTAATTTGTATAATAGTTAAGATTTTTTGTTGCTGATATTTGCTAACTTTCTAAAACAGAAGATATAATGTTAATCTAAAATAGAAGATATAATGTTAATCTAAAACAGAAGATATAATATTAATCTAAAGCAGAAGACATATTGTTAATCTAAAATAGAAGATATAATGTTAATCTAAAATAGAAGATATAATGTTAATCTAAAACAGAAGACATAATGTTAATCTAAAGCAGAAGACNGTTACGTTAGTGAATGGGGACCGTGTGCGCGAGCATGTGCCCGTCCTCGCGAAAACCGATTCAAGGAAATTATTCCTAGACCTAGAAGGACGATTAAAAACGGTCTTTCGGACGTCGATCTGGCACGTTGACAATTTCCCTGCTTCCTTCTTATTATTACACGCCTGCATCGCAGAATGCTGCTGCTGCCACTGCGACGGCCAGGAAATCTATTCTTTTTATTTATTGAACAGAGTAGACAGGTATATAAGTATGTACAGTGGCTCACGAAAGGGAGTGAGTTTCCTTATTGATAAATATTTGTCTTATAATTTCTGGTAGTAATAAGTAAAATAATATAAGTAAAATCGTCTAATTGATGATTAGAAATAGTATAATTGTTGCATAATCGGTGTCTTTGATAATTATTTTAAATAGCTTTTTTTATGTGTAAAGATTCAAGTAAATCTAATATAGTATTGCAAACACCATTCTTTGCAATGTTGCCACAGTTTGTAGTACTGTATAAAAACTCATAATTAATTTGAACAATAGTTGAGGTTCTTGGTTCCTGATATTTGCTAATTTTTTTAAACAGAATCTAATACGGTATTACAACCACCATCTAATAAATAAATTGCAAAGCTGTCGAAAAAGACATAATTAATTTGTATAATAGTTAAGATTTTTTGTTGCTGATATTTGCTAACTTTCTAAAACAGAAGATACAATGTTAATCTAAAATAGAAGATATAATGTTAATCGAAAACAGAAGATATAATGTTAATCTAAAGCAGAAGACATATTCTTAATCTAAACTAGAAGATATATTAATCTAAAACAGAAGACATAATGTTAATCTAAAGCAGAAGACATAATGTTAATCTAAAATAGAAGATATAATGTTAATCTAAAACAGAAGATATAATGTTAATCTAAAATAGAAGATATAATGTTAATCTAAAACAGAAGATATAATGTTAATCTAAAACAGAAGATATAATCTTCTTCCAAACCAGAAGATATAATGTTAATCTAAAACACAAGATATAATCTTTTTCCAAACCAGAAGATATAATTTTTTTCTAAAACACAAGATATAACATTTTTCTAAAACAGAAGATATAACAGTATAAATCTGTAACGAGTTATTTGTTGTTCGTGTTACAGATAAGCAGACAGAGCATAGACGCATGCAAGGAATACTTCAGGGACGACTTGGTGAAGACGGACTGGCAGCTGATGGTCGAATTGAAGAGACTCTTCCAGATACTATAGGATTTGCTGAACCTGGCGGGAACGTTGAAGATCCATCGATGGCTCTATCGGCTGGCGAACACCGAGGACGCGAGGGTCGCGATCGGCAGACACGAATCGAACCACCCAACCGGGCCCGTTACCACCGATCGTTGTCGACCGTTCCCATCATTTGTAATATACACGTCGAAGTTATCGGTCTCTCTGTCGTTGTCTTTGATATACGCAAGTAATAATCAGCGCATGCCTTGCTTCATCCTGTGATCCCTCGAAACGCTTCCCCGGATCTCTTCCGCGCGCGCGTACACACACAAACCCAAACACACACACACAGCCACAGACAGATGCGATAATTCCTTATCGAAAATAAAACCGGATCCGTTCGTTTCGTTTCGAATTTACTCCGGACGATCGACAGACTGGATTTACTCGTTTCAAACGCCGCGACCACATTTCCTTGAAGCCGTGTACAGTTCCAGACATGAAATCAAAAGTTGGCGTCGAAGATTATTTTTATTAACGCGACCGGAGATAAACGCTTGAGCCAGTACTTAACTCCGCGCACCTTGGCGAACACGCAGAAATATCGAATAGCCGAACCGTTTAATTAAACGTGTACAGTTGAATGTCGTTAGCGTAACCGTGTCTTATCGTTAGCAAACCAGGCCAGAGGAGGAGCCACGCCGGAAGCAAGCTAGATTTCGCTGCGGCGTCGCCGATAGCGCGCCGAGAGATAGTCCGCGGATAACGAGAGCCCAGAGAGAGTCCCGCGTGCGTTGGAAATATTTTCGAAATTAGAAAACGTATTACCTCCGAACGACTGACCGAATGGAAGGAACGAACGAACGAACGAGTGGCCCCGTGTAACGGTACGGGAACGCGGACGACGACGATTGTGTATAGTGCTTTCTACCTAGGAACCAACAAACTAAACTGTCCTAAATGTTGGGGAGCAGGAAGAAGAGGAAGGACGATTTCGCCGCGGAACGGAACGCGCGCTGTCCCTGCTCAAAGGCACCGGGCGAAAAACATAATACGAGCCAACGAAAAAACACGCATATACACAAAAATATATATATATGTACTGTATGTGGATGTCTTCGACGTTTCCTAGTTCCCGGGCGTCTCGAAAGCCGGACGAGAATGGAAAGAAGCGAACGAGTTTCGTCCGATACTATCTACCTCGTGTACTCGGTCGCGCGCGAGCCGAACAAGGCGGTAGCTGTTCGAACGAAAAGGGACTTCCGTCTTCTCTCTTTCTCCTCTTCCCGCTTGGAAGTGCGACCGATCTCTCGATCCGTTTTTGCGATCGACGTTACGTCACGCGACCCGCTTTACCCGCTCCCGCGACAAACCGTGTCTTTTTCGGGCTGCCAGCTCAATCGTTTCGTCGACGAACTTCATTTTAATTTATACATTCTTCTACATCACACTTCTCCATGACGTCCACGTAAAAAGTAAGATCATCGCGCGAATTGTAATATTTTATTCATTTACCGAAACGAAATATAAATATATATATATATATATATATACATATACATATATATGTATAAATGCGACAGTGATATATTTTTGAAATTTTTGTGACACAACGTGTCGAGGGAACGTGCAATATCAATTTTTGATCCCGGAGGGAAATCTTTCGTGTCCGGAGTTCTGTAAAATGGTAATTGACGACGGGGGGAGGCGGCGAGAGTACGACGAATTTTGTCACGGGTGGCAGGACTCGTCTCTGTGTCGGCACCCGACTCAATCGATTCATGGAAGCAGAAGCGTGTGCCTCGCATACAATTTCCGACGGTGTTTCGTCGTTCGAGAACGCACGTGCGAGGAAGAGAAGGAAGAGACAGAGAGAGAGAGAGAATGTAGATACGTGGACAGAACGAGGACAGGGAATGAATGACTGACTGAGAGAGCGAGAGAGAGAGAGAGAGTGAGACAGGAGCAAAACGATAGAATGCTATTCCATTAGAAGAAAAGGAGAAAGAGAAAAAAGGAAATGATGATATATACGTGAGCCTTACGTGTTTTGTATATGTACTCACTTTGTATATGATAATCGAGCGAATTATCGCGACGAAAATAAAGACTACGAGTTTCACAAGGAAAGAGATCGATCGAGTCGTCGACGGCTGCACTCAAGTGTATCAGTGTAACCTTCTTCCTGTTTTTGTTTTCGCCTCTCCGGTGTCACGCGGCCCCGCAGAAGAAACTCGCCGCGGATACGACCGGCCTATTCTATTTAATGACACCGCGGCTACCGGACGAAGTTACGAATAAACAAGTGGCTGAATACATTTTTTTTATCGACGTACCTCTCGACTTCGGTGGAAGGAGTCGTTATCGCCGGGACGATATGCCATCGATCAGACGGGAGAACCTGCTGTTTGTTCGCGTGAAGTTTCGAAGGAAAGGTGATTAAACAGCGGAAGTCGAGGCGAGGAACCGGATCGAGCCGAATCGAGACTAGTTAAAATTCCGCGCGGGCTTCTATGTCTCATTTAATTTTTAATGGTAAGTGCGTAACAGTTCCGCTTCCTCTCCCGGAGTCGGATTGTTAAATTTGATAGATAATTAGCAAAAGAGCTCGTCGAAACGAGGCTATCGTCGTTTCGCGCGAGCAACAGGAAACGCGTCCGGGGCGCAATGCACTCGCGTTCCTTCTTTTCTTCCGTTCCAGCCCGCCACCCTATCGCCGATCCAGCGACGCTGTTTCTCTCCTCTCTTCCCGTGCCCGGCCGCGGCAGCCTCTCTTCCCTCATCGGATCCACGTGTGTCTTCGATTCTCTTCTTCCAACTGGAACTTATGTAAGTCGTTTAATTGGTTTGCAGACAACCGAGTCTTCCTCCGTACGCGAGAGCCGGCCGTGCATAAGTGTGCGTGGCTCATTTCCTTTCCCTCTCCCCGGTGAGCCACCTCGACGTGTACCCTTCCTCTCGCTTCCTAACGTTACCATTGCCCTCCCGAGTCATCGATACCCCGCCTGTTATAGCCGTCGAAAGCACGGAAACGAGCCTCTCGCGAGTCAGAGACGCTGATAACTCGCAATACTAATCGAACGAGACATGTTCGTTAAATTACCAAACGATTCTTATGCAACTAATTCGCCTACGTGTATATGTGTACTTTATTTGTGCCCATAATTATGAAAGTGGTCTAAGTCAAAATTTTTTGAAAAATGAGTTTATCACTTATTTTACACTAGATTCATAATGTGGTATGAAATAACTAACGAACTAATTTTTCAAAAAATTTTGACTTAGACCACTTTCATAATTATGGGCACATTTATTCTAGCCTTATCGATCTGAGAATAGGACTTAGTTTGCATCTTTTTAATTTTATGCTTATTCATTCCTTCCACCATTCATGCTCTCATACATTTACAACACTCTCTTCTCCGTGTCCCTACCATCCTCTATAAACTTTACTCAAAGAGTTAGACTCTAGAAGAGCAAAGATAGGCGAATTTTGTGAGTTTTTTCAGCGAAACCATGAAATAAATCGGAATTACAAAATAGTACGCGTCGTGGATTAAACAAAATAATTTTTTGAAGGTATTACGTGCCAAAATGGCAGCATTTCGCCGAGGATGTCTCTATTTTTTAGAGGTCGACGACCGGACCAATTGCTCTTGTAATTTTTTAGTTATCGTGAAATATCAGGTCTAGTAATAATTAATGTCGTTTTTCAATACATTTTTAAAATTAATATATTAAACAAACCAAACAATATAATCAACGATATAGCGAAATATAATGGGCCTCTAGAGCGATCTAACCCTTTGATTCTAATAAACCATAACTAAATTAAACTGTTTCAATCTAAAACATCCTTGAAACTAACTATACACTAATTATTCATAAACATAGATTATATTTTTACATTTAACAATCATTGATGGAATTATATTTCCGTTTCCCCATCTGCTT
>SMSR01016186.1:21667-53420 GCA_019453355.1 Ceratina japonica | reverse complement strand
TTCCTATCTATCGTACAGTTTTACAAGATTACACATGTCTTATCGTGTTCCTATTAAACGAGGCGATATAATCGGAAGATAGATGCGCCTGCGGTTGTTCTCAATCTACAGACTTGATTTCTCCCGTTTTACATACTTTTTCCTGCTGAATCTTAAAATTCGGTATGAAGCATAAATAAAAAATTTCAAGGTGAAAGACTACAATGTCCTGTTCATCGACAACCCCGTCGGAACGGGCTTCAGTCATACTACCCTGTCTGGATACACGACGACTAACAAGCAGATCGCGGAAGATCTCTTAGAGTGTATCAGAAGTTTCCTGAAAGAGTTGCCAGGCTTTGCTAACGTGCCCACGTACATCACGACCGAGTCTTATGGAGGGAAAATGGGAGCCGAGTTTGCACTTGTGTGGTACAAAGTAATTTATTTTAATTTTTGTAACGATCAATAACAAGAGGCGATTTATTTGATTAATACTTAGTTTCTTTAATCATAGGCGCAACACGGAGGGAGCATTAAGAGTAACTTGAAGGGTGTCGCCCTCGGGGACGCTTGGATCTCCCCTATCGACTCCGTAATGACCTGGGCGCCCTTCTTACTGGAAACGGTACGACGAGCAGCTATGTTTTTACAGCGTAACGTTATACCCAGAAAAATATTTTCTTATTTCAGGGCATGATAGACACCGACGGCTTCGAGAAAATCGACAAGTCGGCGAAGGCAACGAAAGCGTTGGTAGATTCTGGAAGTTGGAGTTCAGCCACCAATGCGTGGAGCAGAACCGAATCGGTGATTCTACAAGTCACAAAAAATATTGATTTCTACAATATACTGACGAAAGTAGGATCCTACTCCCGAGACTATTCAGAGAGGCTTTCGGCAGAACCCACGTTCACCCGTGGTAAGCATTTCTTTAAACGAGGACCGAATGCGGACTTTGTTTTAATTAATATATTTTATTAAAATATTTCAGTGTACTCGGCCTACAGCGATGCTTCTTTGACTGATCTGATGAACGGGCGCGTGAAGGAAGCTCTTGGACTACCAAAATCAGTGCAGCACGGTGCCCAGTCTAACATGGTCTTCAGTAGATTGCAAGGGGACTTCATGAAACCTGTTATTAACATAGGTATTGCTCGAAGCGAAAGATGTATAATATCTATTCGAATATTTTTACTGATGTTTCAATATTTTCTAGTGGAGAGTTTGTTGAACGAAACGAGCCTGAAAGTCGCGGTGATCAGCGGTCACATGGACCTCATCGTGGACACGCCAGGTACATACAAATTGAATAATACGACTTTTGCAGGAAAAACGATGTCCGAAAAGTGCGGATAAATTATACGGTGCTTACCCAATTTTGCAATCCTATAATTTGTGTTCGCAGGCACTCTTCGTTGGGTCGAGAAGATGAAATGGAAGGACGCCGCTTCCTGGCACAAGAAGGACAGGGCCCCGCTACTGGCGAACGGCATTATCGAAGGCTACACGAAATCCTACGGTAACTTCTCGATGTATTGGGTCAACCGAGCTGGACACATGGTAAGTGGAGAGTACTCTTTCGTAACGATGTTATTTGTTATAAATTAATGAAAATTCTGCAGGTACCAAAGGACAATCCGGCCGCGATGGCAAAGATATTGAAAGAAATGACTAGTTAACAAATTCGAAAATGTACTCCTGACCGCATTCCAAGCGTCTTAAACAGGTAACTCCAATCTCCTCTGTCAATAATAATGAACACTCTGATTAATTATATCTTGTTGTTTTCGTTCCTACTACGCAAAATTTAATCCGAATCCAACGTTCTAAATGTACCTCGACTCTTAAACACCATATTCTCGGAATCTACGATTTCCTGATTTTTGTGAATTCCAAGAGCGGATAGTTTCTTGCGCGTTTTATTTAGATCGGGGAAGACCGCAGAAGTCGTTCCTCTTCGTCGGCGAAAATCGCAAGCGGTCTTGTTTGCGGCTCGTCCCGTTTTACTGCCCCGTATCTAAACAATTGTACCTTATTGACAAAATTGTCGGTCGGCTGCAGACTCGGATCGTTGCTTCTGCGACGTTTTACGACTGTGGGAAAATTCACACGGCGCAGAACCTTCGGTAAACCTTGGGGCGCAGCGGGCGGATCGCAAAAAAATAAACGAACCCTCGAATTCTCTTGGAATTAGTAATAGCGATCTATTAGACATACAACGCGGCTAAATTAACCATAGATGCCAATTTTAATCTGTTACGTTTTACTATCCTTACAATCTTTGATAACCATTCCGCAAGTTTAATTGTGAATCAAAAAAGAAATACTAACGCCGCGCGAGTTGAAAATTGTTTTTACCACGTGTTCCGCAGTCTCCGTGAATGTTTTTCTTAGCGAATGATTTAAGAAAGAGGGATTAGCGGCCAAGACAATTCTGGCTGTTTTTTAAAGAACATTCCGGGGTACTCGCAGCTAATCCGGCAGTTCCTTCCGCCGTCAGTTCCACGGTGATTTGTTTCTTAATATTTCAAGACGGAACTCGAAGGACGGTACCAGAAACGGCGAACAAACAAATAACGTTTCGACCTACCCTCGATCTCTTCATCTTCAGAAGCTGCGGCTCCTTTCATTCCAAAACACGATCAATAGAAACAGTTTCCAGTCTTTGACTGAACGCAGTTTTTAAACAAATTTTATGCACTTGCAAGCGATTTGATCTAGTAATTAATTTAAGGAGAGAACATTTACTTTCACCGAACGGGAGCATAAATCGTAAATATATGGAATTTGATTTAGCAATTAATTTAAGGAGGAGACATTTGTTTTTGCCCAAGAGAAATGTAACATTGAAGGGAGTAGCCGAGGGAAACAGTGTAATTAATAATTTCTGATCGAAAATAATATAAATTGCGATTCGCATTTCCAAGTCAAAGTCGGGCCGCCAGAACTCTGAGAGAGGGTGGCTAGGCAAAGAGGAGAAGACAAGCAGCGGTTCCGAGAAGCGGTACGGTTTCGGTATAATTACCGCAACTTTGTTTACGTATCGGCTCGTTTACTGCCGGCGTGGGTGTTGGGACAGCATATGTGTAAACAGCAATAAAACACGGGTCCTGGATAGGTAACCCACGCCTCCCTCGCGCTCGGAAGTTGAACGCGCGAACGACGTTTCTCCGGGAAGCCGGCGATGGGCGGAGCTGGGCCATCCTCTGGTTCTCCGTGTCAAATTAAACACCCTTCGTTAGAGAATTAGTCTAACAAACCGCGAATCGCAGTCAGCTCCCAGACGCCTGGGGTTCAAGGCGGTTCCGCGCCTCTCAATGAACTGCACATTGCAGTTTTACGTGCACTGCAAAATTAGTTAGATAAAATATAATACAGAGTTATTTAAGTGATTGTTCATTTACCTGAATAATAAAATTGTGAAGTGAAAAACGAGAAAATCGTCAGTGATTTATTCGGACAATGTTGAGGACCGATACCGACGAAGAGAAGAAGAATATGAAGTTGTTTAAAATCATCGATCACCCAAATAAATCCACGGAAATCTAATAGTCCCTAAAATAGGAAAGACGATTTACCAATGGATCCTAATAACTGTCAAAGCCATTCCTGCACAATGTCCAAAGTCTATGCTTACGATCATCTCCATAGAAGTTACGAATTTTGGAGCACAGACGAGATGATCCCGACTATGTGCCCGCTGCCGAGTCATTACGCAGTGGTACCAGAGCAGAGCTTGCCTTTGAACCTTCAATGGGACCTCCCGCTGATCAGATACAAACCTCAGCCGCGTTACGAGAAACCACCGTACTCTTACATCGCTTTAATAGCCATGGCTATTAATTCATCGCCTAAGCAGAGACTCACCCTCTCTGGCATCTATAGATTCATTATGGACAGATTCCCTTATTATCGGGAGAACAGGCAAGGGTGGCAGAACAGTATAAGGCACAATTTGAGCTTGAACGATTGCTTCGTCAAAGTGCCGAGAGATAAAGTGATCGGCAGTGATAACGAGGAAGATCAGGCTGGCAAGGGAAGCTATTGGACTTTGGACCCGTCGGCTAACGAAATGTTCGAGCATGGAAATTACAGGAGACGGAGGATGAGAAGGCATCGGCAAGAGAAACAGGAGCAAGACGGGAGGACAGCCTCGGTATCGTCTTGTTTCTATCGAGAAGACGACGTGCTTTTGGACGATTTAACTTTATTCTATGTTACTCTAGGTCTCATCCGGGGTCTCGTCAAAATCGACCGAGACGAAGGACGCCGAAGAGGAGAACGTGAAATATATCGGGAGTCAAGGGCATTGCTTGAAATCGATGATGTTCACGATCGAGAATATCCTACGAAAATCGTCTACCGAATCTCCTGTTTAACTGTTTTACTGTGAACTGAAATATGTAAAAGATCACGTAACTGAAAATAATTCGTTTCAGTGCAATTGAATACTGTCTGTTTATTATAAAAATGTTCTCGCGATAGATTTGAATTATACATTCGATATTCCGTATAAAGTCCTATTTAATTATTCGATTAGCCTAACGTATAATACATTATATACAAAATTATAGATCGAGGAAGACATCGTTTGTAAAAATTATTCTTATAATCTTGTGCCGTCAGGCTTAGGCTTATAATACGTGAATTGTTAACGTTTAGCGTCAACATTAGATATCAGCCATTCCTTTAATAGATATACATACATATTGCGTCATATCAGGTGTTAAATAAAAATGGTTTCTCATTAACACCTCAAATAGCGTAAAGCTTGTAACAGAATTGGTCTAAACCCGAGTCAAGGATATAAAAAATGAATACATTGTTTGTTTAAACATTACCGTCTCACAGAGACATAGAATGTATATTTTGGAAATGCAACGTTTCGTCGTAGATACGAAATGATCTCAAGCATTGGGATTTTTCCTCATTAATTCCAAATCGGAGTCCATCATATCTTTGACCAGGTCCTGAAACGATGTCTTTTGTTATTTTAAGTTAATAATACGAGAATCATTCAATAAACTAAATTTTTATATGTACCTCGAAACTAACAGTAGGTTTCCAACCAAATTTCTCCCTTGCCTTGGTCGCATCTCCCAAGAGTACATCCTATAAAGAGAAATAAATATATTTAACAACTAAGATAAAAGAAAAATAAAACTGTCGAATATCATCTGTTAAAAAGATCGATACTTACTACTTCCGTCGGGCGAAAATATTTCGAATTCACTTTAATCAACACTTGTCCTGTCTCTGAATCTTGCCCTATCTCGTTCACACCTTCACCTGTCCATTTAATAGTACGACCCACGTATCGGAATGCAGCTTCCACAAAATCACGGACGCTGTGCGTCTCTCCCGTCGCTATAACGTAATCATCCGGAGTCGGTTGTTGCAGCATCAGCCACATCGCCTGTTTTGTACATCACGAGACTGTTAACATGATTCCAGATGCGCGAGTAACGGATCTTTTACCTCGACGTAGTCCTTCGCATGTCCCCAATCTCGTTTAGCGTCCAAGTTCCCTAGCTCAAGCACATCTTGCAAGCCTAAATGTATCTTTGCTATCGATCTGGTCACTTTTCTCGTAACGAAATTCTCTCCTCTGCGAGGACTCTCGTGATTGAACAATATACCGTTACAGGCAAACATATTGTACGCTTCTCTGTAGTTCACGACAATCCAGAAACTGTACAGTTTGGCGCAGGCTGTAATTTCAGTAAACCAATGTCGTTCAAAGACCCATGAGAAATCGATTAAAAAGTTATTTAATCACCGTAAGGAGAACGCGGATAAAACGGAGTTTTCTCGTTTTGAGGCACTTGAGTAACTCTTCCGTAGAGTTCGGACGTAGATGCGTGATAAAATTTCACAGACTTTTCGAGGCCACACGTACGTATCGCGTCCAACAATCTGACTGTTCCTACTGCGTCCACTTCTGCAGTATATTCGCTCACTTCAAAGCTCACCTGTGAAAAGCAATAGATGAGAAAACCTGCAAATATCGATTGGCTTAGAATCGCACGAAACCCTGCGTACCATCACATGACTTTGAGCAGCTAGATTATAAATTTCCGTCGGTTGTACAGAACTGATTACTTTAATTAAACTACTGGAATCCGTCATGTCGCCGTAATGCAACTTCATTTTACCCTGACGATGACATTTTGGGTCTGCGTAAAGGTGTTGAATTCGAGCCGTGTTAAAAGAGCTGGCTCGCCTAATTATGCCATGTACATCATATCCTTTCTCTAATAAGAATTCCGCTAAATAGGAACCATCCTAGAAATGAATAACACAAATAGTACACTACGATGTCACGATTTACACAGTTTGTACTAAGAATCAGTAAGTGACACAAAATACCTGTCCCTTTAGAGAACAAAATACAGATATAAACAAAGTGGTAATTGTCAAACTTACTTGTCCGGTAATACCAGTAATTAAAGCGACTCGTCTATCGTCCCCAGTTGCCATTTCGATTCACCTTTCGAAAATTCTCTTGTCTTTCAAATTTCGATGAAACTTGCCAACTGGCTTCGATTAACTTTATCGGTGCTGATAAGATACAACGCGGAAAAATCATTCGCGTGTGGCACATTCGGTTGACATAAAAACCCAATATGATTTCGAACTCATTGTTTGCACGAAAGAAACGAGATAAGAATAATTAGCATTCCATTTTAGATTCGGCCCGGCCTGAATCAATGATCCACTCACAATTAACAATTATTTTATTTAATTTGTACGCGTGTTCGGTACACTCGACTTCAAAGATTTTTGAGAGTGGGAGAAATGACAAACTGCGGCTGATCGATCGTTCGTGTACAGATCGTGTATGTTTAGGTGAATGAGGGAAGCGCTTTTACCGCACCGCAAAGTGTATTGTCATTCGGTTTGAAAAGTGTTCGAGATCGGTTTTGTGAATAATCATTAGAAGAAATGGCTCTCTTAGGAAGATCGTTGCCCGATTACGAGACGGAAGCTCCGAAAATGAAAAATTTCAGCCCGTACGCTGATAACGGAGGGTAAGCTCCAAAATAACCTGAAATTAGTGTTTAACTCCCATGAATTCAAATATATTTACACGTCTCAATGTAAATATATTATTTTGCCTTCACACCGTATGACTTCCAGTTGTACACAGTCTTACAAGTTCATTTTTCTTATTGTCATTAAAGGAGTGTCATTGCTCTCGCTGGAGACGATTTCTGCGTACTGGCAGCAGACACTCGACTGAGTACAGGCTTTTCTATTTACACGCGTGAACAGCAGAAATTATTTCCTCTGTCAAAGAAAACTGTCCTGGGATGTTCAGGTTGCTGGTGCGACACGCTCACCTTAACCAGATTATTGACTGCCAGAATGCAGGTAAGATCTAAATGTCTAAAGATGTTTCTAAAGTTCCATTCAAAAGGAAAATGTAACAGTCTTTTTGTGCGTGTAACAGATGTACGAGCATGAGCATCAGAAAGAAATGCCAACACCAGCAGTTGCACAAATGCTGTCGACAATGCTTTATTATAAACGTTTCTTCCCTTATTATGTCAGCAATATTGTTGGTGGATTAGACGAAGAGGGCAAGGGATGTGTATACAGTTATGATCCGATTGGTCATTGTGAAGTAACAAAATACAGAGCAGCCGGTTCTTCTGGTGCCTTATTGCAGCCTCTTCTTGATAATCAGGTATTGAAATTTGTTGGAGAACGATATTTAATCATATCATGCTGATGAAACATGATCTGCTTTAGATTGGATTTAAAAATCAAGAAAACGTTGAACCTACTCCTTTGACACGAGAAAGAGCTGTGGCAATTATAAAGGACGTGTTTACGTCGGCAGCAGAGAGAGACATTTACACTGGTGACTCGATAACTATTAAAGTCATAACAGCAGATGGCGTAGAGGATTCTACTTTTGGTTTGAGGAAAGATTAATGACGAAAGGAGCTGAGTATAAATGTATTTTCAATTGTCTATATGAATAATAAAGTTTACACTAAACGGTATAATTAATTTTTATTTAATAACTTTGTCTTATTTTTATATACAACTACTGTGATTCATATTATATTATACATCACGATGAACGATGTATATGTGTGTGTGTATAAATGCTATCAAACTATTCATTATGCATACACATATAGACCTGTTTACCTCTATTTGCATTAATACTACTTTATTTAGCCTACGTTAACCGAATTTGTCTTCAAAAAAAAAGAGAAAAGGACATCCACAATTATATATCACAATAATAATTTCAAGTACGCGCAATACGTACAATCCTTTACATATAAATAATCGAGTAGTCTCTTGCATCTCGACAGACACTGAACACAAGTTTTATCAAAATTAAATAGAAACGTGCTTCTTGTATTTTGTACACAAACGCATACTATAGACGACGTATTGTATGACGTACAGTAATATATATATTTAATAAAATAACATATTTTTATTGTAAAGTAACCAAAAAGGTAGAAAGTAGGGTGGGAGGTTCTTGACCCTAAAGTCGTTTCTTGCAATTCTGTTTGGGGAACAATATATATAAAGGTGAGAAGTGGATCTTCTGGCCGAGGTTCACTTTTTATTTCCTGGCATTGATAAAGGTTTCCCGCGATCTTTACCACGCAATTTTATCCCCAACACTCGCTCAATTTTTCCGATCACCATTTGGTTTGGAATTCCTCTACCCGCTTCATAATCGTTGATGACTTGTGCTTTTTCGTTTACTTTCTGCATGACGAGAGAATAACACTTAGACGTCATAGATACGAGCACTTTCATCGTTCAGAGACAATAATTACGTACTGTAGCGAGGTCTTTCTGAGACAATCCTTTACTTTGTCTGCCTTGTTGAATTAATTTGCCGAGATCAAGTGGGATTTTGTCGTGTTTCAGTTCTTCCGTTTCCCTGTCTAATTTAGCGGTATTTTTAGTTGCCACGTGTTGTTTATTTGTACCTCCACCCCCTACGTAATAAAAAGTAATGTAATATTTTTACAATTTTCATACCTACAAAAATATTTATTATCAATTTATTTAATAAGATAACAGTGTGTGTGTACGGTCATGCTGGCTCGTATTACATCACATTATTGTCGAGACACATGCGTTACGTTTGTTAGTGAAAAATTTTTACGAAACAAGAATGGAATAGGTATCAATAAAATAGATCGAGGAACTGCGACGTAGTCTACGTACATTTCGCTTGTGTTTCGATCGCAAATCCTTGACGACGTGCCGCATTAACCGCCTGTAAATAAACACAATTACACAACAGTGGTGGATGCGAGGACGATCACAGACCGCAAATAAGTGGAAATACTTGTCCGCCGATATTACCTGTTCGGATTTTAGTACGGAGGCTTTCGGGGGACGTTTCCGCAGAGTTATAGGAGCGGTATCCCAGTCTGACATATCGGAAAAAATTGAATACGCCGACACGGGAATTAAAAATTGTATTTATCAACGTCGCACTTTTAATATGCAGTAACTATGTACCAATAATGACTACTGTCCCGCTGCTGTCGTACTTGCGCTGCTACGAATCTTCCAGTAACTTCGCACCACCACGTTCCAAAATGCACTATTTAACGTACAGCCCCAGAATCGACCAACACGTACGTTAAACCGTGGGACTGACCAGATTTTCCCGCAAATATTATTTCAACTAACCGTTAACAATTCTGCCGTTCATCCTCCGCAATTTCGCATCTTTAAAGTCGCAACGCTTTATTCAGTAAGATTGTCAAGTGTTAATAACAGCTGCGGTGATTTCTGTCGCCAATGCAAGTCTGTCTTTTGCACGTGGACGCACGACTGATTTTCCATTTGTATATTTACGAAATATTGAAATTGAATGACCGCAACGTTTATAAACGTAATTGTGGTTGAACGAATGTTTATTGTTTTATTGATTTTCAGCTTTATTTAAAGCGGAAAGTGTATATCGAAAATGTAACAGGGATGAGAATGGATACAGTGAAAGTCTATATAATTACTGATTTCATTAAGGTGTAGTGATCTATCGTCTCTCGTGTCTGTTCTTTGATTTATTACAAAAACGTAATGATAATTCGATAAAAGTCATCTCTTGATCACAATTACAATAATTTGTTTCCTATTCTTCTAGGAACTCATCGGGATCCTCTGAATTTTATAGTAGTGAGCAGTGACCGTAGGTGACGCTTCGCCACGCGCATTTCTGATGATGTGTGGTGTTGATTTACAAAACGTAATGGCTAGGTTCGGTACCGCATAAGAATAAGTGTGTAAGTTTGCAGTTTACTCGTTATTTCTCCCAAAATATTACAGAATCGTGTATTGACTGACGTTTACCGCGGTCAGTGTTGTGTTAGTATAATTAGATTTCACAGCTACGTAAGTTACAACACTTGTGGATTCACGACGCACAGTTCCGAGTACGCCGAATACGAGTTTGGTTATTGAATTGTATTACTTGGACCAGACTTGAATTGGATGATTGACGGTTACATTTTAACTTTTAGTTTTGGCTATATCATTCGCAATGATATTCGCAAATCAAATTCTCGACGCTAACACTCGGACGATTAATGTTTCACAATTGGATTTTTCTTTATTACAGTTAATTAATCTGAAAGATGTCGATACCGCCGTATTTATTGGGCCCAAACCCATGGGCCACTATGATGGCCCAACAGCAGGCTCATGCTCAGCTAGCAGCAGCTCAAGCTCACGCTCAAGCAGCTGCTCAGGCACAAGCCGCTCACCATGCCCATATGCAAGCCATGTCTGGACCGCCGCTACCACAAATGCCCAAACAACCCGAAGTTTTATCAGAGGATAAGCTTCAAGAAAAAGGTATAGAAAAATTAAAGATTCTTTAAATTTCTCATACTTCAAAATCGTATATTTTTACAATTTTAGCTCAAAAATGGCAGCAACTTCAGTCAAAGAGGTTCGCCGAGAAGAGGAAGTTTGGTTTCGTCGATGCTCAGAAGGAGGACATGCCTCCTGAGCACATTAGAAAAATTATTAGAGATCACGGAGATATGAGCAGTCGTAAATACAGACACGACAAACGTGTCTATCTAGGGTAAGCGAACGCGTCTTAGACTTGAAACAGGATCGGACGATCCGAATAATTACAGAACGTTTTAGGGCGTTGAAGTACATGCCACACGCGGTAATGAAACTGTTGGAAAACATGCCTATGCCTTGGGAACAGATTCGGGATGTAAAAGTTCTGTATCACATCACGGGTGCGATCACTTTTGTCAACGAAATTCCTTGGGTCATAGAACCCGTGTACATCGCTCAGTGGGGGTAAGAGAGCGACGTTTCATTTGTGCCAGTTCTCTTGTTCAGTTATTGATAAATGTACGCGTAATTTGTAGTACGATGTGGATCATGATGCGAAGAGAGAAACGAGATCGTCGGCATTTCAAGAGGATGAGATTTCCACCGTTCGACGACGAAGAACCTCCGTTGGATTACGCAGACAATGTGTTGGACGTAGAACCTTTGGAAGCTATTCAGATCGAGCTTGATTCGGAGGAAGACGAATCCGTGGCGTCCTGGTTTTATGAACATAAACCGCTCGTTGGTACAAAGTGAGTGTGTTGAACATAGCTCGAATCTATTACAAAATTGTTTGAGATCTCTATGATGAATCGCGTAGNGGATGAGATTTCCACCGTTCGACGACGAAGAACCTCCGTTGGATTACGCAGACAATGTGTTGGACGTGGAACCTTTGGAAGCTATTCAGATCGAGCTCGATTCGGAGGAAGACGAATCCGTGGCGTCCTGGTTTTACGAACATAAACCGCTCGTTGGTACAAAGTGAGTGTGTTGAACATTGCTCGAATCTATTACAAAATTGTTTGAGATCTCTATGATGAATCGCGTAGGGGTCCTGAAGTCGACTGAACTGTGGGTCGACGGCTACGGTAATTTAGTAGACTTGTCCGAGACGAGTGCTGCTATTTATCGTTAGCTGGACAAAACGCTGTCTGAGATATATCTCCTCGTCTCCTCGTCGCGACGAACGGTTTCTTCCGGAATCATGCTTATAACCGATAACGACGTTGCAGGCACGTCAACGGGTCTACTTACCGAAGATGGAACCTGACGTTGCCACAAATGGCAACTTTGTATCGTCTGGCCAATCAACTGTTAACGGACCTGGTCGATCAGAACTTCTTCTACCTGTTCGATCCGAAATCCTTCTTCACCGCGAAAGCGTTGAACATGGCTATACCGGGCGGACCGAAATTCGAACCACTCGTAAAGGACTCAAATGCTGCTGACGAAGATTGGAACGAGTTCAACGACATTAATAAAATTATCATTAGGCAGCCCATAAGAACGGAATATCGCATCGCGTTCCCTTACTTGTACAACAACATGCCGCACTTCGTACATCTGTCGTGGTGAGTGACAAAGTAATTCGATTAAAATTAATGTCCACACAAGTTTTAAGACTCGTCGATGTTTAGTGAATGCAAGTCTTACTAGCAGTGTGGTAGATAAAGAGCTAACGGTGATTGTTATTCGTATCCTTTGCAAAGTGTAAAAGGCAACTGCTGAAATCACCTACAATTTCCATCACGAACAATCTCTGATACTGATTTTACGGAATTTTGAAATTTTGCTTACAGGTACCACGCGCCGAATGTCGTTTATATCAAGACCGAAGATCCTGACTTACCCGCGTTCTATTTCGATCCATTGATCAATCCCATTTCTCACAGAAATTCTCTGAAGGTAAACGTATCTGCATCTGCTTAGCTCGAACAAAATCGTAGGGAATTGTATTGTTTATGTTAAATGTTCTCAGACGATGGAACCACAAATTGACGACGACGAGGATTTCGTCCTCCCCGAGGAAGTACAACCCTTTCTTCAAGAAACTCCTTTGTATACTGACAACACTGCGAACGGTATAGCTTTGCTGTNTTGTGTCTGCTTAGCTCAAATGAAATCGTAGGGAATTGTATTGTTCATGTTAATAATGTTCTCAGACGATGGAACCACAAATTGACGACGACGAGGATTTCGTCCTCCCCGAGGAAGTACAACCCTTTCTTCAAGAAACTCCTTTGTACACTGACAACACTGCGAACGGTATAGCTTTGCTGTGGGCACCGAGGCCGTTCAACACTCGTTCCGGCAGAACCCGGAGAGCCATCGACATTCCTTTGGTCAAATCTTGGTACAGAGAGCATTGCCCTCCAGGGCAACCCGTCAAAGTTCGCGTCAGTTATCAAAAACTGTTGAAGTACTTCGTGCTGAACGCGTTGAAGCACAGACACCCGAAACCGCAAAAGAAACGTTATCTGTTCCGATCGTTCAAGTCGACCAAGTTCTTCCAAACGACTACGATCGATNTAGAGAGCACTGCCCTCCAGGGCAACCCGTCAAAGTTCGCGTCAGTTATCAAAAACTGTTAAAGTACTTCGTGCTGAACGCGTTGAAGCACAGACACCCAAAACCGCAAAAGAAACGTTATCTGTTCCGGTCGTTCAAGTCGACCAAGTTCTTCCAAACGACTACGATCGACTGGGTCGAAGCGGGTCTACAAGTGTGCAGACAAGGATACAACATGTTGAATCTGCTCATTCACAGAAAGAACCTGAACTATCTTCACTTGGATTACAATTTCAATCTGAAACCGGTGAAAACTCTGACGACGAAGGAGAGGAAGAAGTCCAGATTCGGAAACGCTTTTCACTTGTGCCGCGAGATTCTCCGTTTGACGAAATTGATAATCGATTCTCACGTACAGTATCGTCTGAACAACGTCGACGCGTTCCAACTGGCGGACGGGCTGCAATACATCTTCGCGCACGTCGGCCAGTTGACCGGAATGTATCGATACAAGTACAAACTGATGCGACAGATCAGAATGTGCAAGGATCTGAAACACTTGATCTACTACCGATTCAACACGGGTCCCGTCGGGAAGGGTCCCGGCTGTGGATTCTGGGCACCCGGATGGAGGGTCTGGCTCTTCTTCATGCGAGGAATCACTCCGTTGTTGGAACGATGGCTCGGGAACCTGTTGTCGAGGCAGTTCGAGGGTCGTCACTCGAAGGGCGTCGCGAAGACCGTGACGAAGCAGCGAGTGGAATCGCACTTCGATCTCGAGTTGCGAGCGTCCGTGATGCACGACATTGTCGATATGATGCCGGAAGGGATCAAACAGAACAAGGCTCGGACGATACTTCAGCATCTTAGCGAGGCGTGGAGGTGTTGGAAGGCCAATATTCCCTGGAAGGTTCCCGGACTGCCGATACCGATCGAGAACATGATCCTCCGTTACGTGAAAATGAAAGCGGACTGGTGGACCAACACCGCGCATTACAATCGAGAGAGAATCAGGCGCGGAGCGACGGTGGACAAAACCGTTTGCAAGAAGAACCTCGGGCGTTTGACGCGACTGTACCTCAAGGCCGAACAAGAGAGACAGCACAATTACTTGAAGGACGGTCCCTACATTTCGCCGGAGGAAGCGGTCGCCATTTACACCACGACCGTACACTGGCTGGAGTCGAGGAGATTCGCTCCCATACCTTTCCCGCCGTTGTCCTACAAGCACGACACCAAACTCCTAATATTGGCTCTGGAACGATTGAAGGAAGCGTACAGCGTCAAGTCGAGACTGAATCAAAGCCAGCGCGAGGAACTCGGTTTGATCGAACAGGCGTACGACAATCCGCACGAAGCGCTGTCCAGAATCAAGCGTCACCTCTTGACCCAACGAGCGTTCAAGGAAGTGGGAATAGAGTTCATGGATCTTTACAGTCATCTGATTCCCGTCTACGACGTGGAACCGCTCGAGAAGATTACGGACGCGTACCTGGATCAATACTTGTGGTACGAAGCGGACAAACGAAGACTGTTCCCGCCGTGGGTCAAGCCGTCGGACACGGAACCGCCTCCTCTCTTGGTGTACAAATGGTGTCAGGGTATCAACAATCTGCAAGACGTCTGGGACGTCGGCGAAGGGGAGTGCAACGTGCTGTTGGAATCCAAGTTCGAGAAGTTGTACGAAAAGATCGATTTGACTTTGCTGAACAGACTCCTTCGGCTGATCGTCGATCACAACATCGCGGATTACATGACGGCCAAGAACAACGTCGTCATAAATTACAAGGACATGAACCACACGAACAGTTACGGTATAATTAGGGGACTACAGTTCGCGTCGTTCATAGCGCAGTATTACGGCCTGGTGCTCGACTTGCTGGTCCTCGGGCTGCAACGCGCCAGCGAGATGGCCGGTCCCCCGCAAATGCCGAACGACTTTTTGACCTTCCAAGACGTCGCTTCGGAAACGGCGCATCCCATCAGACTGTATTGCAGATACGTGGACAGAATCCATCTGTTCTTGAGATTCTCGGCGGACGAAGCGAGAGACTTGATTCAACGATACTTGACGGAGCACCCGGACCCGAACAACGAGAACATCGTTGGTTACAACAACAAAAAATGCTGGCCCAGGGACGCCAGGATGCGTCTCATGAAGCACGACGTCAATCTGGGCCGCGCCGTTTTCTGGGACATCAAGAATCGTTTGCCCCGTTCGACGACCACCGTACAGTGGGAGAACAGTTTCGTCAGCGTTTACAGCAAGGACAATCCGAATCTGCTGTTCAACATGAGCGGGTTCGAGTGCAGAATTTTGCCGAAGTGCAGAACGACCCACGAGGAGTTCACGCACAGGGACGGGGTGTGGAACTTGCAGAACGAGATCACGAAAGAGAGGACCGCCCAGTGTTTCCTGCGGGTGGACGACGAGAGCCTCCAACGATTCCACAACAGAGTCAGACAGATCCTGATGGCGTCGGGATCCACGACGTTCACAAAAATCGTCAACAAGTGGAACACCGCTCTGATCGGTCTGATGACGTACTTCCGCGAGGCTGTCGTCAACACCCAGGAACTGTTGGACCTGTTGGTGAAGTGCGAGAACAAGATACAGACGCGTATCAAGATCGGTCTCAATTCGAAAATGCCCTCGCGATTCCCACCGGTCGTGTTCTACACGCCGAAGGAACTGGGCGGACTCGGGATGCTCTCGATGGGACACGTGCTCATACCTCAGTCGGACCTGAGATGGTCGAAGCAAACGGACGTCGGCATCACGCACTTCCGCTCCGGTATGAGTCACGACGAGGACCAGTTGATTCCCAACTTGTACCGTTACATACAACCGTGGGAGTCCGAGTTCATAGACTCGCAACGAGTGTGGGCTGAGTACGCGTTGAAGAGGCAGGAGGCGAACGCGCAGAATCGCAGATTGACTTTGGAGGATCTGGAGGACAGCTGGGACCGAGGTATCCCCAGGATAAACACGCTGTTCCAGAAAGACAGGCACACCCTGGCCTACGACAAGGGATGGAGGATACGGACGGAGTTCAAACAGTACCAAGTGTTGAAGCAGAACCCGTTCTGGTGGACGCATCAACGTCACGACGGCAAACTGTGGAACTTGAACAATTACAGAACGGACATGATCCAAGCTCTGGGCGGCGTGGAAGGTATCCTGGAGCACACCCTCTTCAAAGGGACGTATTTCCCCACGTGGGAAGGTCTCTTCTGGGAGAAGGCTTCCGGATTCGAGGAGTCTATGAAGTACAAAAAGTTGACCAACGCTCAGAGATCCGGTCTGAACCAGATCCCGAATCGTCGGTTCACTCTGTGGTGGTCGCCGACCATCNTAAACTGTGGAACTTGAACAATTACAGAACGGACATGATCCAAGCTCTGGGCGGCGTGGAAGGTATCCTGGAGCACACCCTCTTCAAAGGAACGTATTTCCCCACGTGGGAAGGTCTCTTCTGGGAGAAGGCTTCCGGATTCGAGGAGTCTATGAAGTACAAAAAGTTGACCAACGCTCAGAGATCCGGTCTGAACCAGATCCCGAATCGTCGGTTCACTCTGTGGTGGTCGCCGACCATCAACAGGGCAAACGTGTACGTCGGTTTCCAGGTCCAATTAGACTTGACGGGGATATTCATGCACGGTAAAATTCCCACGCTGAAGATCTCTCTCATTCAGATATTCCGCGCGCATTTGTGGCAGAAGGTGCACGAGTCGATCGTGATGGATCTCTGTCAGGTGTTCGATCAGGAATTGGACGCGTTGGAAATCGAAACCGTCCAGAAGGAGACCATCCATCCTCGAAAATCGTACAAGATGAATTCCTCCTGCGCCGACATTTTACTGTTCTCCGCGTACAAGTGGAACGTCTCGAGACCCTCGTTGCTCGCCGACTCGAAGGACCTGATGGACAACACTACCACGCAAAAGTACTGGATCGACGTCCAACTCAGATGGGGAGATTACGACTCGCACGACATAGAGAGATATGCCAGGGCGAAGTTCTTGGACTACACGACGGACAACATGTCCATTTACCCGTCGCCCACGGGATTGCTGATAGCCATCGATTTGGCTTACAACTTGCACAGCGCGTACGGCAACTGGTTCCCGGGATGCAAGCCTCTCATACAGCAAGCGATGGCCAAGATAATGAAAGCGAATCCGGCTCTGTACGTGTTGAGAGAAAGAATCAGAAAGGCGTTGCAGTTGTATTCGTCGGAACCCACGGAACCGTACTTGTCTTCGCAGAATTACGGTGAATTGTTCTCGAATCAGATCATCTGGTTCGTCGACGACACGAACGTGTACCGCGTCACGATTCACAAAACGTTCGAGGGAAACTTGACGACGAAGCCTATAAACGGAGCGATATTCATTTTCAATCCCCGAACCGGGCAACTGTTTCTGAAGATCATTCACACGTCCGTCTGGGCCGGACAGAAGCGTTTGGGACAATTGGCCAAGTGGAAGACGGCCGAGGAGGTAGCCGCGTTGATTCGGTCTCTGCCCGTCGAGGAACAACCGAAACAAATTATAGTGACCAGAAAAGGAATGTTGGACCCGTTGGAGGTGCATCTACTCGACTTCCCAAACATCGTGATCAAAGGGTCGGAACTTCAGCTGCCCTTCCAAGCTTGTCTGAAGGTGGAGAAATTCGGCGACTTGATACTGAAGGCGACAGAGCCCCAAATGGTGTTGTTCAACTTGTACGACGACTGGTTGAAGACCATCTCTTCGTACACCGCGTTTTCGCGTTTGATCCTCATCCTCCGAGCGTTGCACGTCAACACCGAGAGGACGAAAGTCGTTCTAAAGCCCGACAAGACGACCGTAACGGAACCCCATCACATCTGGCCTTCGCTGACGGACGACGAGTGGATCAAGGTTGAAGTGCAATTGAAGGACTTGATCTTGGCCGACTACGGTAAAAAGAACAACGTGAACGTCGCGTCGTTGACTCAGTCCGAGATCCGAGACATAATCCTGGGCATGGAGATCAGTGCGCCGTCCGCGCAGCGACAACAGATCGCCGAGATTGAGAAGCAGACGAAGGAGCAGTCGCAGCTGACGGCGACGACGACCAGGACCGTCAACAAACACGGCGACGAGATCATCACGGCCACGACCTCGAACTACGAGACGCAGACGTTCAGTTCGAAGACCGAGTGGCGAGTGAGAGCGATTTCCGCCACCAATCTGCACCTGCGTACCAACCACATATACGTGTCGTCCGACGACATCAAGGAGACCGGATACACGTACATCTTGCCGAAGAACGTGCTCAAGAAGTTCGTCACTATATCGGACTTGCGGGCGCAGATCGCGGGATATTTGTACGGCATCAGTCCACCGGACAATCCACAAGTGAAGGAGATCAGGTGCATAGTGATGGCACCGCAGTGGGGAACTCATCAGACCGTTCATTTGCCGAACACGCTTCCCAATCACCAGTATCTGAAAGAAATGGAGCCCCTAGGCTGGATTCATACGCAACCGAACGAGCTACCTCAACTCTCTCCGCAGGTTCGTGTCTCATAAATACTTGTACGACATTCGAGAGTAATCATGGTGTATTTTTTTTAATTTCAGGACATATCTACCCACGCTCGGATAATGGCAGAGAATCCGATTTGGGACGGAGAGAAGACCATCGTGATTACTTGCAGTTTCACGCCGGGCTCCTGCTCTCTCACGGCGTACAAATTGACGCCCAGGTTCGTGAAATAAAATTACCAACAAGTGCTTCCGTTCATTTATTAAGTAGAATTTTGCCATTTTTACAATACATCGCTGTAGTTTCTGTTGTAACGAGCGGTAGAATTACTTTCCCGTAGATCACGTCGTCGGGAAGNTTGCGTACCAATCACATATACGTGTCGTCCGACGACATCAAGGAGACCGGCTACACGTACATCTTGCCGAAGAACGTGCTCAAGAAGTTCGTCACTATATCGGACTTGCGGGCGCAGATCGCGGGATATTTGTACGGCATCAGTCCGCCGGACAATCCACAAGTGAAGGAGATCAGGTGCATAGTGATGGCACCGCAGTGGGGAACTCATCAGACCGTTCATTTGCCGAACACGCTTCCCAATCACCAGTATCTGAAAGAAATGGAGCCCCTAGGCTGGATTCATACGCAACCGAACGAGCTACCTCAACTCTCTCCGCAGGTTCGTGTCTCATAAATACTTGTACGACATTCGAGAGTAATCATGGTGTATTTTTTTTAATTTCAGGACATATCTACCCACGCTCGGATAATGGCAGAGAATCCGATTTGGGACGGAGAGAAGACCATCGTGATTACTTGCAGTTTCACGCCGGGCTCCTGCTCTCTCACGGCGTACAAATTGACGCCCAGGTTCGTGAAATAAAATTACCAACAAGTGCTTCCGTTCATTTATTAAGTAGAATTTTGCCATTTTTACAATACATCGCTGTAGTTTCTGTTGTAACGAGCGGTAGAATTACTTTCCCGTAGATCACGTCGTCGGGAAGTTTTAGACGACGAGTCTGTTCGTATTCGCGATACGAGTGTCGTCTACGTTGTTTAACGAATTAAATGCCAGTTTATTTTCATTGCTATCGATTTCTCTGTTTCAGCGGTTTCGAATGGGGGAAGCAGAATACCGACAAAGGAAACAATCCCAAGGGCTACCTACCGAGTCATTACGAGAAAGTACAAATGTTGCTGTCCGACCGTTTCCTCGGGTTTTTCATGGTCCCGAGTCAAGGTTCCTGGAACTACAACTTCATGGGTAAGATATTCGCCTTCCCATTCTAGTATAACTCGAACTCATTGAACGTGACGTGATCCGTTTTTTTTAATCGAACCGCAGGTGTCCGGCACGATCCGAATATGAAGTACGAACTGCAGCTGGCGAATCCGAAAGAGTTCTATCACGAGATCCACAGACCTGCGCACTTTTTGAATTTCTCGAGTTTAGAGGACGGAGAGGGTGTCGGTGCCGATAGAGAAGACGTGTTCGCGTAAAAAGAGACGGTAATGTTCCCTCTTTTTTTTACTCTGACAAACTGAACAACACCTGGGAGTTCGTTGGTTTAATTTTTTAAATAGTGAGAGATGTCAGAATTTTTTTAGTACACGATCTTTCAATAGATTCGTGACGGCGTCGCTTATCGCGTTAGAATAAGATACACGTGTATGTACTATAAGATATAATTGTAAGAAGAATGTATAAAATGTTTGCATTGCCTTCGTAAAAAATAACGAGTACACACGTTTGGACATACATACAGAATAATTCCGCTTTTATTACGTTCAGACAAGTTGTAAAGTTTGAGACATTGAACATTGAATACAGATTCCATTTTAGCTTATGGATAAAAGCGCANAGGAAACAATCCCAAGGGCTACCTACCGAGTCATTACGAGAAAGTACAAATGTTGCTGTCCGACCGTTTCCTCGGGTTTTTCATGGTCCCGAGTCAAGGTTCCTGGAACTACAACTTCATGGGTAAGATATTCGCCTTCCCATTCTAGTATAACTCGAACTCATTGAACGTGACGTGATCCGTTTTTTTTAATCGAACCGCAGGTGTCCGGCACGATCCGAATATGAAGTACGAACTGCAGCTGGCGAATCCGAAAGAGTTCTATCACGAGATCCACAGACCTGCGCACTTTTTGAATTTCTCGAGTTTAGAGGACGGAGAGGGTGTCGGTGCCGATAGAGAAGACGTGTTCGCGTAAAAAGAGACGGTAATGTTCCCTCTTTTTTTTACTCTGACAAACTGAACAACACCTGGGAGTTCGTTGGTTTAATTTTTTAAATAGTGAGAGATGTCAGAATTTTTTTAGTACACGATCTTTCAATAGATTCGTGACGGCGTCGCTTATCGCGTTAGAATAAGATACACGTGTATGTACTATAAGATATAATTGTAAGAAGAATGTATAAAATGTTTGCATTGCCTTCGTAAAAAATAACGAGTACACACGTTTGGACATACATACAGAATAATTCCGCTTTTATTACGTTCAGACAAGTTGTAAAGTTTGAGACATTGAACATTGAATACAGATTCCATTTTAGCTTATGGATAAAAGCGCAAGCATTTTCATGTAAATTGTTCTGATCCGAATTGAAATTGATCGTGAAACAATTAGAAAATCATTGACAACGACTAGATGCTCTTTGGTGAAATCAAAAGGATTCGTATCTTCCTTTAAAGATACGCGTTATAAAAAAACACTTACTAAATAAATTTTCTTAATGTAACCGTCCTTCCGTACGATTCCCCTTATTTACTCTCAGTATCATTGATGCGTCTGAGTGCAGTTTTCCTTAAAGCGACCAGAGAGAGATCGGAAATATCGCATTTCGGAGTATTTCGCGCGACTGCTTTCTGTTAATTCTGAAATCGTAGCATTCGTTTAGACGGGAGACGATCTTTTCCTTAGGACATCGCGGTCGAAGTGGTGTAGGTACGCGAAGCCGCAGAGCTATGATAAGCACTGCGGGTCGAGTTCCTCGATAGAACGTTTCTACCGTAACAGTTGAACCTCCTCAACAGCAGCTGTCTGATCTTCTCCTTCCAAACGAAGATTATGAAGATGATAACGCCCTGCAACGCGTTCGTCAGGTCGGTGATGTACCACAAGTAATCGACCCAGGCCGTTACTTTCGCCCATTTGAACGCCCAAGATATGATTTCCATCGACCAATTGATGCCCATCACGATGAACAGCTTCAGATACAGGTNTCGTGAAACAATTAGAAAATCATTGACAACGACTAGATGCTCTTTGGTGAAATCAAAAGGATTCGTATCTTCCTTTAAAGATACGCGTTATAAAAAAACACTTACTAAATAAATTTTCTTAATGTAACCGTCCTTCCGTACGATTCCCCTTATTTACTCTCAGTATCATTGATGCGTCTGAGTGCAGTTTTCCTTAAAGCGACCAGAGAGAGATCGGAAATATCGCATTTCGGAGTATTTCGCGCGACTGCTTTCTGTTAATTCTGAAATCGTAGCATTCGTTTAGACGGGAGACGATCTTTTCCTTAGGACATCGCGGTCGAAGTGGTGTAGGTACGCGAAGCCGCAGAGCTATGATAAGCACTGCGGGTCGAGTTCCTCGATAGAACGTTTCTACCGTAACAGTTGAACCTCCTCAACAGCAGCTGTCTGATCTTCTCCTTCCAAACGAAGATTATGAAGATGATAACGCCCTGCAACGCGTTAGTCAGGTCGGTGATGTACCACAAGTAATCGACCCAGGCCGTTACTTTCGCCCATTTGAACGCCCAAGATATGACTTCCATCGACCAATTGATGCCCATCACGATGAACAGCTTCAGATACAGGTTGAATCTGTATCGTAAACATGAACGTGGTTTATTTTTCGAACGGGAGAAAGACGTCTCGCGTGCACGCGTCTACGCGTCTACCGTAAAACCGTATTCGTGAAATAACACTTGGAAAGAGCACGCGGTGAGAAAAACTCGGTGCTACCGCGTTTCCCATGTTTTGCATATATGTTGCACATATGCAAATAGACTGCGGAAAGACTCGGACGATACTCCTCCGGACGGACGGGTGTTTGTATTTATTACGCGTGAGAAAACCGTCCCTCTTCGTTACGAAAACAAATCGTGTCATGGGAAAAATCTGTTCCGCGCTTCTACGAGAAGATCTAAAAATAATTTCGTCGTTACACGCGTACGCGCGCACGGTTCAAATTCGACGTTGACACGAAGACACGTTTGTTCGTCGAACTTTGACAGGACCGCGGACCTGTACCTAGACGAAACGTAGGCGACACACGCGTGAGTCTTTCCCCTTTGTTTCACGATCGGAACGTAAAAAGAGAACGAACCGTTGTTTATTATCGTCGTGGCGCCTGCTGTCCGCGCCGCCGAGATGAAGAGACGTGTCTCTCTTGTGCTTCATGATCTTCAACGCCGTAGACGCGAAGAGCAATATGTTACAAAATATGGTAACGGACACAGGGCCGTAAAAATATATCGCCGTGCTCTCCTCCGCTGTAAATGTATTTAGAATCGATTAATCACGCGGCACTGAAACAAAATCGGCGTGGGTGCTTACACGTGAACCAGCATTTTTGTTCGCCGAACCCCGGCTTGTACAGACTGTCTGGAATGCCGGGGGTCAGGTCCATTATGGCACAGACCCCGGTGAGGAGCGAAGCGCAGCCCCAAGCGTAAATCGAGTATATCAAAAATTTCTTCCGCTCCCTTTGTTTCACGCTACCGTGCAGCGCTCGGAACCCTCTGAAAATCAAAAAGAAAAGAACAGGCTTATCGTTCGTGTAGTAATTTTTAATAAAATCGACTGTAACTTTTTCAAGCCAGTTTTGCCCGATTGCGTGTCACGCGTATTTGTAGGTGTGGCCGCGATGCATACCCGTGTAATACGTGTGTAACGTGCACACTTGCAGAGACGTATCATCTGCGGTTTTAAATGACGCATTTCACATTTCCTGTCCAACGCGNCTTTTTTCAAGTTTTTCCCGATTGCGTGTCACGCGTATTTGTAGGTGTGGCCGCGATGCATACGCGTGTAATACGTGTGTAACGTGCACACTTGCAGAGACGTATCATCTGCGGTTTTAAATGACGCATTTCACATTTCCTGTCCAACGCGAGTCCGTCTAAGGCGAGATTAGAGACATTGCTTTCGACGTGAACCATTTCGATTCGTTCGAGGGAAATTAGAAAGGTGGTGGGAAGCGTTTGACGAACGAGAGTGTCGCGTTACGATACTATGTATCCCGTGTGTGTTAGGACAGCTAATTTCTCGTGGTTTTATCGTAGCAGCGCGTCAGGGTAGAAGTTACCCCTCTCGGCCACTCTTCTCCAAGCGGCTAGCCAAGCCAGCGTATTTATCTACGCGTATAATAAAAAGGGCTTGGCGGGGTCGCGTGTCATATGTTGTCATGTCATGTAATAAACGATATTATAGCATACGAGTAAATTTTCGGGCGCGACATTCCCGTCACGCGACGAGGCCTCTTCTCGAAACGATACTTTGTTCGCGGAACGTTTAAAAATATCGGTAATACATACATGCGTGCGATTTCTTTAAAAAAGCAAACAGTATTCTGCAAATAATCGAAACCAATTGTTACGCGTCCTATTCCATCTAAAACACGTATTCTCCCGATAGCCGGCCGCTTTTATTATTGCAGCCGCTCCCTGTCGGTTCCACGAGTAGCGAACTAAAACATTTATTATGGTATTAATTTAAAAGCCTGTTCTATCGTCCGCACGCAATTATTTTACACAGTTCCGTGTAATAATCTTTCCTCGTATTGACATGCGTCACAGATAAGTGAACGCTCGTCGCTTTATCAATTAACGACCACCCCCGCTTCGGTTCACTTTTTAATGGGATTAACGATCGGATAGGTGCCGGTATAAATCTTGATTGATTAATCCTAATTGATCCTAGGCAAGAGCAAAACCCGGAGAGAAGTCCCCTTGGTCTCCGAAAGTTCTCATCGACGGCGTCGGCGTCTTTGTGGCGGCGGCGGCCTCACCGCGCTGCCTCATCCCCGGTACAAACGGAACGACCGTTTCGCCTCGGCTTTCGAAATTTGTTTGGAGAATACGTCACGATTTATTTGCTGTACAACTGGCGCGCCGATACACCGATGAACGAAAGTGGATCTTGAACTCGTATAAGAGCTTGCAAAAGAACGGCACGTTTCAGGTCTATTTCCGTTGTACAAAAGGCTCTCTGTAGAAGTGACATAACGAACTTTAGCGAATATTTCAAGGATAAGAGACGTACGTCAGTATTTCGAGAAATATGTATATATATATATCTGATATTTCCGACACTTTGCCGTATCGTATCATCACCGCGTTTCGGTATGTTTGCGCAAACACTGAATGAACTATTTCGTTCGATTAAAGCCTTATCGACATCTGCCACCGGTTCGTATTTGTAAAAGCACTGAACAACTGTCTCGTATATTTATTCTTATAATGCGGCGAGATAAAATTATTTGTTCGACGTGTTGAGCGAGGAAATAGTGGTTGTTTATCGCGGAGAAATTCGTACGATGTCTCGCGTAAATCGAAGATAGGTTTTCCGCGCTTAATGAGGGGCAATAAGTGTACGGTTACGATCGAACTCAATTTACGCGAATGTTTGCGGAGCGTACACGGGCTCCGTCACACGAACCGGATATTAATTCGCATTACGCGGCTATCAATTTCCCTCGTTTGTCAGATATCGGGTTTCCTCGAAAGGAAAAGAAATGGATGCGGGAGCAGCGTTCGTGGAACGTACGTCCGCCCCGTGCGGAAGACGTTCAACACCGTGGGATCGTTAAATCGTCCACTTACCCAAAGGTCCACCAAATGTCGAAGCACATCACGTTCAGCCAGAAAAAGCTCGCCACGAAAGAGAAGTGGGTGATGAACGCTGCAACAAAAACGACGAAATAATTAATTATAATTTTTACAATTAACGATGAAACGACGGTTCTCCGTTGGGAGTGTTCTTGCAAAAAGCGATAAAAAAAACCTCGACCGACACGACTTAACGATAAGTCGACGATAACGTCGATGACGTAATACGTAAAATGCATTTGGTACCGAGCGTGTAACAAGACCGATCGGCAATGTCTTCGGCTGGAACGGTCTGCATCGTCGCGAGCATCGCGTAAGCGACCAGTAGAGAACCGATGTACCCCCGGAGCGTGAGGCCGTGCAAGTTTTTCAATTCCGGTAGCACCGAGTAGATGATGAACGTCGCTAACAGAAACGGGATCGAGACGTACAAACTGTACGTCTTCGAAACTGCTAGCTCCTCTTCCCCGACGAAGCAGAAATTGACGTCGCTAACACTGGTATCGTCAACGACGCCGTTGATACAGTACATGTCGTTCTCTAAAGTAAGGTTCAAGTTGTCCATGTAAATCGTGCTGTCCTCCAAGAGCTTGAACACGTGGTCGACGTTGTCCGGAGAGAGTCGCGTGTAGACGCCGTTTTGGCAGTCGGGTTTCTGGACGATGAGATGGAAGTAATCCCTGGGATCCGGTGTTCCGTTGATCAACGTTCGATCGTTGGACCAGTAGAGGGGTGGCAAACGGAGGGTCGCGTTCACCGGCACGCATTCACCGTCCGTCAAACGTTCCCCGTGCTGACAACACAGATAAAGATTGCTTCTCGAAACGGAAGAATTTGTCGTCGCGTCCTCAGCCGGAAAGGAATTCCAAGAAATCGAGCGCGGTCCGTTCATATGCTGAGACGACTTTATCGCGTGCATCGCCACCAACAACCGGATCCCGAGGGACTTGAGCGGTAACATCTTGATCGATCGAATTACACCGAGCGACTAATAATTCCTTCTCGTAATCAGTGCTTGAAACCACAGGAATTATCACGGTGTGTACGGAAACCGTTCGACGCTAGCCGACGTTTATACGTCACCGTTTCCTTTTCCCTCCGACGACCCATAAAAAGAAACGATATCTTCCTCCTTTTCCTCGACCACTTCTATACGTTTTTTTTTTCTTCTCTCTACTGCCGACGTTCCTCTGAAAGGTCGCGCATTCGGTTCGGAGGTTGAAGAAAATTATTCGGGATGGTAGACATCGTAACGAGTGAAAGTGTGGCTCGATATCTATACTAAATTTTACACGCCCTTTTTCGAGATGTTTATCGAGAAACGGAATTCGGCTCGACTTCGGGCCACGTATACCCAAAGATATTACGCTGGTGTATCCTGCTTATCGTAAAACACATGTGAGTACGAACAGAGTATGATTTTTTCGTTGGTTCTGATCAATCGATGTGATTTTATTTGACAAATAAAACAGCGTGCATCGGTATATAGTACGATATAGTACGATTGAACGGGAGAAACGAGACTTACCTATCGACGCGCAAAAGAAGAAGCTGAAGTAGAAGAAATTGGTCGAAACGAGGAACGCGTACGCGTTCAGCAGGCAAGCCACGTAACACATCAGAGTCTTCCCGTAGAGATTCCTCAGCTCCGGGATGAACGCGTAGACGAAGAAAGTGGCGAGCAAGAAGACGATCGAGACCATGATGCCGACGTTGTAAGACTTTTGTCGTTCCTTCTCTTTCTCCTTACCCTCGACAGGACTGTACTTCTGTTCGCATACGAGCACCACGATCTTCCCGGCGGACTCTTTCCAATCGAGGCAGTAGTTCCACGACGTGTAGTTCGAAATCACGGTGCGAAGAGTCCCGTCGTTTTCCAGTTCGAACACGTCGTCGTAGATGAACTCCGGTTCGAGCATGTACCTCGTGAGGGTGCTGCCGGGGCAGTCCATCTCCTCGACGAGGACGAACTGCTGGTCTATGCCGGACATCTCCCGGATGTCCGCGTCCACTCGGGTTCCTCGGACGACGTTCGGTCTGGTGCAGTTCGGCGTGCTCCCTATTCCCAAAACGTCGTCGCCCTTGCAGCATTTCCACAAGCACAGCCGTAGATCGCACGTGCACCCGTACGTCTCGTTCCCGACCACTTGATAAGACCCGGCGGGGTACACGAGATCGTCGTACGCCAAACTTCCGTTCTCGAACCGTTCGATCTTGTCCCGTCGTAAAACGGTGCCGGGGAACGGACTGCAAAACGAAGAACCTTGTCCCATGTCATTTCTCTCCCCGTCGACCCCCGTCGACAAGTGGACCAGAACCAACGAAATCGCACTGACGATTATCACGCGGAGACGCTTCATTGTCACTTGTACGCGGTTCGCGCGCGAACCAGCTGGGGCACGCGTTTCTGGTCACCCCTTCGGTGTGCTTTTGTATTCAGATCCGGCGGAGAACGTCTGTCTTATTCTTGAGCAGGATAGGGAGAGCCTCGAAGATCATCGCAGAACGTTTATTAACGTGTACTGTGCCACATCGAAGCGATCGCCCGAAGAATCGCGAGGCTCGCGACCGACTGCCCTACGAATTTTCTGATCATCCCGTTGATCAAGCGCGCGCGCGCCTACTCGCCTCCCCAATGCTCTATCAACAACATCCGAATTACGATTACATGAGAGAGAGAGAGTCTCCACCTTTTCACATTATAAAGAGATTGATTACAGGCATTAATGATTGCTGTAAAAGACGGCGACCTCCTGTCCCCATTTGAAACTCGATCTATATACGATCGTCCGGATCCATGGTGATTGATTGAGCTCGTAATTCGATATACAATTAATTAATTGCGCAAGGTGTGCTTACACGTTAAATAAGCAGGGTGACACGTTTATTTAAGGAGTCCTTTATTTTAAATAGAAACCTGCGGAAATAATTGGCACGAGAAGTAGTGAGGCGATGCTGTAAGAATACAAAGATATAAAGTCGACTTGTTCTCCAAATAATTTATTTATAAACTTAATCGATTTGTAAACACTTCCATCCGTCGCGAATTCCGCGGCTTCGTTCGACCGGTGGTGCCATCTCTTCGAAGAATTCTCAAACCGGTTGCGTTCTCCCGGCTTTACCGACGGTGAGATGTCTAGAAAATCGAACGTGGCACCATCTAGCAGAACGAAGTTGCGAACTACGCGTTCTGGATTACGGATTAAAAAGAAATACTTTTCCTGACAAGTTTCAGTAACCCGATTTGGATTTTTACTTATTACAACCATAATCGTTGATGTATCTTAATGAAACTTCGGGGACATTTAGAGAGGCCCTTTTTAAACATGCCTCTACAGTTTTGCCAAAATCGGTACGTCAAAAAACGAGATATTTGCATTTTTCTCTAAATCGTCTCGTTTTGTCTGGCATTTGAACCTCTGGCGCCATCTAGCGGACTGGAGCCGCGAACTAAGCGATTCTCTTCTCTTCGTTTCTCGTCGACAGTTTCTCTCAGTTTCTCTCTGCTATTTATTTGTTTCAACAAGTAGATATTAATTTCAGTGCGCCACTTGTTGCTTCTGAGCGTACGCGGGTTTATAAAGGATAAAAGGTGATAAAAGGTGATAAAATTAAATGGCAGAATTTGGCGAGTGGCAAGTGCCACTGGAAATTTGGAAAAATGCGGATGCCGTTACGTTCGACGTTGACTCGACGTTGATACAAGAAGAAGGAATCGACGAACTCGCTAAATTCTGTGGGAAAGAGAGGGATGTCATCGCTCTGTAAGTTGTCTCGATCTCATCGATTCGAATGGTCTTTTCTTCAATCGGATGAAACATTTTAGGACGAATAGAGCGATGCAAGGGACTGTTTCCTTCCGGGAATCGTTGATGGAGAGACTGAACATTATAAAGCCGACTCTCGCACAGCTGGAAAAGTTCCTCGACTCTCAATCGTTAAAACTTTCTCCTGGAATCGAGTAGGACATATGATTTTTGATCAAAGATCTACGCATTACGCGACTCGTATTATATTAAGATGATTGCAGATCTTTGGTGAGGTCGTTGCTCGCTCATGGGAAACAAGTGTTTCTGATATCCGGTGGATTTCATCGCTTAATTGCGCCGGTCGCCGACTCCCTTGGCATCCCTCCAGAAAACATTTTCGCAAATAGATTAATATTCGACGCCGCAGGTCACTATCTCATTACGACTTGTGGAATTTGTTCCATATGCTTCCTCTTATGAATATCTTGTGAATTTGCGTGCAGGGAAATATGCCGGCTTCGACGAGAATCAGCCGACCGCTGAAAGCGGTGGAAAAGCGAAAGTGATCAAGTATCTCAAGGAAGTAAAGGGTTTTGAAACCGTTGTACACGTCGGAGACGGGGCCACCGATTTAGAGACTCAATCGATAGTTGATCTCTTCATAGGTACTCGAACTCGTTTCATTTATTAATGTTTTTTTATTACCAATTTCTTTGATACCTTTATCATAATATCATCATATCATAGGATACGGAGGGAACATAGTTCGGGAGAACGTTAAACGGCAGTGCCCGTGGTTCATCATTGACTTTGAGGAACTCACCGATGCCTTGCGAGAACGGTAAGGACGACGCATAAATATCACCGTAACTTTATTCCAAATCCGTGTGTTCCGTTTATTACGTTTAACTCGGTAAAATAAAGTACAAGTAACCTGATAACGAATACTTTTTACACCTATTGTACAATAACAACAACTTAGTTTTAGTTCCATGCTTACATTATTACACAGACTGTTACAAGACACAATTTGTTTTGCATAAAACGCAGTAATCCTATAGAATGTGGCACGGTAATTGTGTAGCAGAATTTACGAGGATTTTCCATATACAAAATGTATTATGTATACACGTTCCCGTGAACGTTATTAAACAAGAATTTGTATTAAACAGTGTCATTGATCCACAGATAGATATCAAACGATTTGATACACCGATTCATCGACTAACCGTTCTTTAACGATCAATCACAATTCTTCTTCCTCTCCTGTTTCTTTTGTTTGACCCATTCCTTAATTCTACACCGTAACTGAGCGTCCGATTTAACCATGTCCATGGTCAGGGGGGATCTGTTGAACGGATCCGTCTGATCGCTCAACAAGTGCCTAGAACAACAGACGTATTGTAAGCGTATTTCGTCAAGAGACGTTAAGATGATAAAAAGTGATATTGACCTCGCGATGGTCTGCCGATCGATCGTTATACGAGACGACGGAAGAACGACAGGATCCGACATTAAAGTGGACATGATTGGATCGAGAAATTCCTCGGGCGCGTCGACCAAAATTTCGTCCTCTTCCTTTTTATAACTCGCAGCCGCTTCTACGTTCTTCGCGAATTGATCCAGATCGCTCAGTATACCGACACCGCCGATGCGAACTGAAATCGCGCCGTAAACAATGTCGTACACAAATTCCAAAACAGAATCGAAAAGAGATATTTACCGAGAACATTGTCGGCCAGTTTGAAAAGTTCCGGACTATACGAACGACCGTCTTGGGACACGGCGCGTACGAACGACTTGCTCTGGCTAAGATTTATGTAGATCTCGCATATGTTCAATACTAAATTCGCAGGATTGAACGCATATTCCTTTTGATCGTTCACCTGAAATTTCAAATGATGATTCGTGACACATTCGGCTCGAAAGACCAGAATTCTCGAATTCTTCACCTTTAAATTCTTTTTATTTGGTCCAACCAGCTGTAGGAGTAAATAATTGAGCATCGAAGCAATACGATCCACCAGTGTCGGGTGACAGAAGATTGATTTTATCTCTGTGGTTAACATTTTCAATGTGTATATCGTTTTCCTGCCTAACACGTTGTCGAACCGAGCGATCATTCCAAGGTGCAACAGATCTTGAGCTTGTTGATCGCGTTCGTGTTGCGGTAACCTTTTCCATTCTCCGCTCTCCCTGATTGCAACCATGATTAATTAATTCTATCTATCGACAGAGGTTAAGCGTAGTAAAATATAGATACCTCGCTTGGATCAATTGTCTCAA
>SMSR01016185.1:182610-211842 GCA_019453355.1 Ceratina japonica | reverse complement strand
ATCCAAAAATGATCGCAGGCGGCCCGAAGTAGCCTTTATGTGTATGTACATGTACTATTTACCGATAAGATTTGCTACATAATAGTGTCTTTGGTGAAATGAAAAATTAAATAATAGAAATTTAACTTCCTGTATATTTGTAGAAAAGAAAAATAAACAAAAATTGTCATAAGTATGAATTAAATATTTCAATGAAAACAGGAAAACAAAATATTTATAATTGTACTTGGGAAAAGTATACATACATATAATAGACAAATTATTTTGCCTTCGAAATCTATTAACAAATACTTCACAAATTAATCCTGTGATAACTACATTCTCTCGAGAATCACTATAATAAATGACTGTAACTATTGTGTCTGACTTATCACGTACCTTAGTCGCTTAACGATCACGTCGTGAAACTGTGCTTCCTTCAGGGTTCAAGGTGGTTCTATTAAAATGCAAGACATTGCAAACCGTAATCAAATTGTAGCACATTGTTTGTCAAACTGTAATAAACACATCGGTACGATTAAATATCCACATCACCAAAGAATGTTCTAAAATAATAAAGCTTAAAAAATTATCCTTTAATACTGAAATAATATGGAAGTCAAGCACTTGTCAACAAAAACTATTAAAATTGATATGCTTGAACTTTAGAGATTATAATAAAACTTACGTGAGATATATTTTATATAATAAATAATGAATCAGAAAATCGATAAATATCAGAAAAATAATTTTCCAACATTCTAAAAGCATATTAAACAGTTTAATTTCAGAATCCGTTTATGGTAAGTAAATGAGAGCATACTGCATATTTTTGCAAACGTAAGTCAAATTAGTAAGCTCAGATTATTAGCTTCGTTACGGAAAATTTAAAAAAAAAGGTGTACTTCATTATTTAAATCTGCTTCGTGCAATCGCATAATATAAACAGCTCAAAACTATTTAAACGAACGCGAAAAGATACGCGTAACGATTGTTTTTATTTCGTAATTACATGTGTGACAACAATCGAACGTGAGGCGAAACTGAATGCGTCGGATCTCGGCTGTTTATAAAAGTTTCACAGGACGACGAAGTAAATACAGAAAAGGGGCAAAAAGGATTTTCCATTAAATTTTTAATCTAACGTATAGATTGAATATTTGATCACGGAACCTACGTTAAAACACGTAAAACGGGTTACGTAAAATAAATAGAATTCTGTTAAACATTTTCAACTCCATTTGTCCTGCTATAACAATATATCACTATACATAAAAAGTTTATATCACACATGTTTCTTTAATACTATGTGCTTGTGCACACATTGAATATTTTCAACTATTTAATGATAGCCAATCGCGTAATCAATGATTTTAACGCGAAGTGCAGCGAATGAAATAAAGTTCGGAGAACAAAGATGAAGTAAGCAGTTTAAAACAAAATTCTTACGGCAATTTTGACTGATTGTAAGTATTAAACTGCTTCCTCTTCATCCATTCTTGAACTACTAGCGAAGAGGCTATTTGCGTATTTCATGCCAGGCTGATGCCAGGGTGCTTCCGAATGCAGCAATTTTTCCGACAACATTGCTTCGAAAGTTGGTACACGCTCCGGGAAATCTTAGTAATTCGAACGAGAAATAAGAAAATGAGCGGAAGTAAACGAATTCTACTTTCCAAGAATACCAAAAACTGCTAGGTACGCAGAGTTAAAATTTTGTTTGTCACAAATACTTGAAGAAAAAGAATTTAAAAATTATTTCATTAAATAGAATGTAATTGAAGCTATTATTGTGAATAATATAATTTGANTATTGCGTTTAAAATAGAATAAAATAAAGTGTACCATTCCAATATAAACATATTATCAAAACCCTATGTGTAAGAAACTGATTTCTTGATCATTAAAAATCTTAAAATATTTTGTTCTTAATCTGATTCTTAATAGTATAGTTCTTAATAGTAAGATAAAGTAAGAATATCAGAGAATTCAAAGTTCAGATAAGAAACATCAAGATCATTGTGATTGAGCGATTATGAAATTCAAAGAACGAGATGAGCTCGTCACGAGACGTAGACAGAAGGCCGGCGGTAAAATAAAATAGGTAGAAAAATTAGAAAAGGCACAAGGCCCGGTGATCCAGGTTTCCTTAATGACAAATCTGCTCGACCATATCGTTTCTGAGATTGTTCCTTTCGTCTAGTCCTCCCCCGATCCTCTCGTTCTCCCAGCCCGGCCCTATCTCCGTTTCCCTCTCGGCATCTGTAATCTGGGTTACTCTACAATTAAGGTCAGCGCGGTGGAGCAACGCTCGAAATAAGACAGCACAGTGGGGAACAGAGATTGCACTCGACGATGAAACGGTGCATACGCGCATCCCTTCGAGATCTCGATGCCTCGAACAATGAGACAAGATGATTTATATATCGGTCGGACCATGCAAAACTTCAGTATTGTTATACCCTGTCAGTTGTGCTCCGAAATCTTATTGTTAATGCTAAAGGTAGAATATNTACAATCAGACTTTAAGAGAATATAATTTTTTTAGAGTAGATTTATTTATTTGATTTGTAGGATGCTTCAGGTTATCGCAATATTTCATAAAAATCTGTACGCTCCCAAAATGAGATATATTTTTTGCACTTCCACATAGTGACTTGAGATCCAACGGAAGAAAACTAACGGGTGCAGCCGTGACGGGCGATGCTAGAAATGCATGAAGTAGTATTGAAATTCAAATGAAATTGCGATTTTATCTACGCGAGTGAAATTTTTAAGGACTGCTAAAAAGTACTTTCATTGCCTGCTTTATTTTAATTCTTCTTTTACAATAAACGCACCATAAGCTGTGCATTCGCACTTTTGTAAGAAGGCAAGTAATGATTTTATTCGCATGGTCAGGCGTGCTATAGCCCTCGGGATAGCGGCAGGGAAGATAGTAAAGGGAGGAAAAAAGAAGGAGAGAGGACAATAAAGATCACATATCTAAAAGAACGAGTTTCCTTTTATAAAACGTCATAGATCACCTTTATTGTTGTTCTATGTAACACGTGTCGCTGGTTTTACAAAATCAGGAATCTCGTACATCGCAACATGTACATTATGTATAATTTTACATATTTTATATATAGTTCCTCTTCTCTTTTTTACGCTTGCATCAACATGTATACCTGCTCTACGTAACATTTATTTTGTTTGGTTAACCTTAGTTAAATAACCAAACGAGCTCTCGCTTAATGGAACACTTAGAAAATAATAATCATTAAATATTACTCAAAACTTTAAAAGAAAGAATAACAACGAAACCCAGAAATCTTTTCAATAAATTGTAATCTTGTGACAATTCCAGTTACAAGAAAATTTGTTAAAATCATAAGTCAATCTTTAAGCAATAAACGAAATCTCCTCGTTGTACATACATATATGTAAAATTATTTATATATATTAAAATTCGCGGATCCATCTGTGCACGTGCAGTTTCTTTCCATTCTTGTGTTTTATTATTTCGAGCAGAATGCATTCAACGTGTACCTGTTCGCCCGCGCGTTTTCTCCTTTTTTCAAATGTAAATTCGTGCCACCGTTTCGTTGGAATATTTCCATCTACGCATTCCGTTGGGCAGCAGCCCGATGTCCCGACCCGCAGAACAAAATCACACACTTCCTAAAACATACCTATGCAGCCACTGTTTTCTTATGACAAACTGCAAGTACCATGAGTGTGGACCTCCATTGTAGAGAAATTTTGATTGCTTGCAATATATTCAGTTTGCTCTATCCAAATAATAAAATAGAAAAGATATACATTTCACTGTGAAAACAAATACCTTTTTCTCGACAATTTCTTTCTGCTTGCCACATTTTAATTTTGGAGCTGAACTCTCTTTACGCGTCAATATTCTTCATGCTCTGGTTGCTTTTAGCACTAAACTCATACTGTTTTTATTGTTCGAAATATTCATTTGCTGCGGATTGTTATCTCTACTCTAACTTGTAAGTCACAGAGTTAGCAATGACAAGAATTTGAGAAGATTGAAATTGTTTAATAGTTTGATCATTAAACAATTTTTTAAGAGTAGAACAGAATGTTGTTTTTGCAGTTTTCGCATAACATTGACTATATTAAGCAGGTACGTAAAGCATTACCTTAATACAACTAGAGACCGTAAATTTCTATCATTTCTTTGTCTTCTGGGAAAATATGGCATTTACATAAACATCCGCAGTCGGGTAACGTTGGTAGTATGATGTGATCGATGCGGCGCGGCAACGTCGGGTCATGGGAATCACACAATGCTCGTTATTGAGCCATCTAACCACGTTGCACGCGCATAACCCCGCGAATCGACCTCCTGGAAACGCATGGACCTGTGGCCGGAAAACAATATCTCTCCACCGAAATGCTAATAACGAATGTTTCGCTCCGCTCCGCCGCGGCCGCGAATGCGAACGCAGGCATATTTTATGGCAGCTCGTGTCGCGTCGCGTCACGTTGTCGAGAATGTTGGGCTCTGGTAATGGTCCAGGTAGGTTAGGTTGAGTTACTGTTACTGTACAAGTTACTGACAAATTAAATTCTGTATTATAAGACTACAAGAAATTATAATGAATCTTGGTACGTACGCGTCATTATACGTTTTCCAAAAGTTCAAGTTTAGTCACGTACGCACCCCTCGGAACGGGTCGAGTCACGAACAAACGCGACTAATCTCCCGAAATATGATCGAATAAGTTATAACCCTTAATTAATAACCCTTCGTACAGGAAAAATGACCATTTTTGAGTGTATAAAGGTGCTGGTTCTTAGCTCGTCCAATTAATCTAATCTACGACGTAACTTTAAAGCTCCCTACCGTCCTATACGGGAGACGAGAGTTGATCTAATTCTAAGTTTGAATTTATTGCTATCTACGAGTACGAATGAGTGTTCGAATAGAACTTTAGTTTAACTGCCCCGGAGACCGCGCTGCGATAAGTCGTGTAATAATTCTCTCATCGAACAGTTGACCAAACAACCTTATGACTTCGAACTATTGTATTCAGTTTCAATTAGAATGTATTTGCTGATGTTATTTCGGATAGAACTATTTTTATTGAAACCCTGACTTTCCAAATTAGCGTCCAAACCTGAGTATTCCAATAACAATACCTGCCTTAACCTTGAGCTATGTCAACCACGAATGTTTGCGAGTTCAAATAATCTTTATACCTAGTGGACCCCATAGACTGACCAGACCTTCCCTGGCCAGTCTACATCCTATGGCTCCCAAGGTATCCAGCCCTTGGGTCGTCTGCAAATTCTTTATCCTAGTAGCATCTGAGGATACCTCGCTTTCAGATGGTTGCGAATCTTCTCCGTCCTGAGGCTCCTAGGGACTGGCACTGGCACTCCCTGGCCAATTCATATCCTACGGCTCCCAAGCAACCCTTGGTTCGTCCGCACTCTCTCCCCATTATGTACGAAATATACCTTGGTTCAATTACCAAGCTCTTTCTCTTCGTAAACTTCCCACGGCTCCCGTAACAACGTGATAGAAAATGTAATGCCGAAATTATTTAATTTCTGTAATGCTGATCAGTAATAACAATATTTCCGGAATATTTGATAGATGAACCGCGAATTGGCGTATTTATAGAAGATACACAGAAAATGTAAGAAAATATATGATAATAAATATAACAAAATAACAAATAATATAAAAATTAAAATATGTATATATTACATTGTTCTTATACAGTAGAAGGAGTTACTATGTGAATTCTATTCTAGTATTGCAGGAGTTTAATTTTGTATAAAAATCAATCTACTGGTAGGCAGCCTTCGTTTTCTTCTGATATCAATTTTCCGAGGTTTTTTATGAAATTCAAAATATTTATAAAAAAAAAAAAACTCGGTTTGATTACGATCCATTTAACGGGAGTATATTTCCACAGAACGTTCCTCACTCTACTTGTTTGTTTGGTTTTTGATTTGATTTTACGTGAAAAAGAAAACGCAGCTATAAAACTGCATGGAAATTGATTAAACGTGCACTTTCGTGTTTCACCTTTATACATATTCTCTTCCAGCTTTTTCAAATATTATTCTTTGGAAGTCACTGTGAGGAATGAGATTAATAAGCGCCCATATTATTGGAATTCGTGTCAACTGAATCTAAGAGGATTACGCGTAATGAAGACTATTGCCTGTAATCTATGTGAAAAATTTTAGAAAATGAACTTTTGTCTCACCGATAATTTAGACTTAAAAATATAGAGAGAATTTCCTGGTTTTTATAGAACAGAATTTTTTTATTTAAATATTTGATTCTTGTTAAGTGTCTGTTCTTTATATAATGTTTTAATAAATGGCGGTGGTTGATACAATATCACTACAATATAAAGTTTCTAGAAATATTTAACTTAAAATCACGATGTAATGGAAATAATTGTGGAAAGTACGTATGTATTAACCGCGTTTTAATGAACTTAATTTTTTAAATTAAGTGATCAACATTTTTTATTGGATTTTTATAAAACGCCAAATTGAAATATTTGCGTTTTTATTGCGTTTAAAATAGAATAAAATAAAGTGTACCATTCCAATATAAACATATTATCAAAACCCTATGTGTAAGAAACTGATTTCTTGATCATTAAAAATCTTAAAATATTTTGTTCTTAATCTGATTCTTAATAGTATAGTTCTTAATAGTAAGATAAAGTAAGAATATCAGAGAATTCAAAGTTCAGATAAGAAACATCAAGATCATTGTGATTGAGCGATTATGAAATTCAAAGAACGAGATGAGCTCGTCACGAGACGTAGACAGAAGGCCGGCGGTAAAATAAAATAGGTAGAAAAATTAGAAAAGGCACAAGGCCCGGTGATCCAGGTTTCCTTAATGACAAATCTGCTCGACCATATCGTTTCTGAGATTGTTCCTTTCGTCTAGTCCTCCCCCGATCCTCTCGTTCTCCCAGCCCGGCCCTATCTCCGTTTCCCTCTCGGCATCTGTAATCTGGGTTACTCTACAATTAAGGTCAGCGCGGTGGAGCAACGCTCGAAATAAGACAGCACAGTGGGGAACAGAGATTGCACTCGACGATGAAACGGTGCATACGCGCATCCCTTCGAGATCTCGATGCCTCGAACAATGAGACAAGATGATTTATATATCGGTCGGACCATGCAAAACTTCAGTATTGTTATACCCTGTCAGTTATGCTCCGAAACCTTATTGTTAATGCTAAAGGTAGAATGCTCCCTTACTTACTTCATATAGAGTGCATTTTTTATAATTGGCATTGTTTGATTCAGTTTTAGAAATCGTCTTCGATATTTCTCGAGCATTTGACGAATAATGAAGAACAGGTTCAACGTACCAATACTTGCATTATCATCAGAGATGGTACTTAATGTCTTCAAATTTTAAACAACAAAAAAAGAATTTGCGTTCATATATTGACATCTTAAATAGAGACATTTGAGTGAGAAAGTAAACGCTTTTCGTATAAAATAAATCAGAAATTTTAAGTTCAACATACGTTTTTCTATATAAAAATAGGCTTTTCCCGCAGCGTCAGACCGCTGCGTTTTTTTTATTTACAGTTCATACGTCGTTAATGAGTTATGACACTTCCGACGAAATTTTGACGAATGGAGTACACATGATAGAATAATAGCAAAACGCAGATGCGTGACGCTGCGGCGAAATTCTACCTTAATTCAACTGTTTCTTAGTTTCCATTACTATACACTATACAACCTTCGTAAAGGATCCAATAATTCTGGTTCCACCTAGCGAGAGCTCGATCGATCCTAGATTTCGCTTCCCATACCGATTTTTCGTGTATATACTCCCTCTTTCACTCTATTACAAACAATTCTGTAGAAATATCGATTCGCGACGATCGATCTTTCCCGTCGATCACGGCGCAGAATAAATTGTCTCTCTCACGATCGATAAAACTCACAACAGCGCTATCTCATATAATATATAATGTATATATTTATTTATTTATTTATTTATTTATTTCATGTATGTATATGTATACATGTATATATGTATATAATTAGTAGAAACGAACCCTCAGCGGTTTAGACCAGCTAAATGCCAACATCGGGCAGCTATAGAATACTCTTAACTCTCAATTTTGATAACATATTATACGTATCGTGTTAATTCCATTCAGCAAACATCGAAATTTTATTCTCTTTCGTTCTTTAAACATTGTTTCTTCGTCCTCTCCTGCTAGGCTACAGCTCTGTCTAATTTACAATGCCGTGTTTCTGTGTGTATCTGAAATGTAAAGAAGTGTATACGTGGTATACACTCGCGCGTGTGTATAAGTACATCATGTATGTTTATGTCCTGTTAATTTAAAATGTGGCTACGTAAGTAGTTTACGGGTACAACTCCGCCTTAAACTTCGTCTCTCGTTATTTCTCGATCGATCGTCTTAATCGATGAGGAAGAGTACCCATGAAAAATGGCTTAGATGATCGTCAGTTAAATTGTCGTTACTATTTTCATTGATTGATTGTTTTTTAAAAGGGAAAAGAAAACTGCACCGGTTCAAGGATGCTCTTCCTCAGTCGTCATCGGGAAAACATTCCGATTAAAAAGAACTGTTCCTCTAATCGCGAGACGCCCTTACAGTATACTAAATTTCTGACGAAATTTTGTCTCGTATATTCGATTGAACGTCTCTAGAATCGCCTCCTCCACTTTGTTCAACGTTTTAATCTATAATTGTAAGAGTTTTTGTCTTCTCCTTCTGCTCGTGCTGCATCGATCTTTTGGTACGATAAGCTCATGACCAGATTTCTCTTTTTATAGTGCTACTTCGTTCGATGCGTGGTCTTCGATGAAACTTGGTCAGAGCTTTCCCGGCGTTTAGGTATCGTAAGAAATCGTCAACGAACTCCCGAAACTTATCATCGAGAAACGATTTTCATTGTCGCATTGTTCGGTAGTAAAATTTACATCGACGATCAGGCAGCTCGATTTTCAAGGGAATCATTTTGATTGGCCATGCCGGTTTGTCTTTTTTTGATTAGTAGTTGCAAGCCTGGCAGTGCCCATATATGTATAATTAATTAACGCAAGGGACGAACGTTGTTCGTTCACGATATACTTGTTGCTTTATCGTTCGAAATTAATAGATAACCGTTAATGACTCGTGAGAGAACAACATTTGCCACTGAAATCTTAACTTCTAACGTTACATCTACGTCGTCATTAAATTAATTTAAGTCTCTACGAGTTCATCTCGAAGAAAATAAATGATTAATCAATAAGACTCAAGGGTCCTTCTCCTGAGACTGAGCATTTCGAATGCTAATTCTTGAAGCAATGTTCCTGGCTACGAAAGCTTTGGATGACGGTAATAGCGCTTGATCGCGATTCGAAAGTCGAAATTAGGATTACCTGGGATTATACAGCGTACCATGAAAATAAAATTTGCAGAAAGAAAGTGGTATTAACAGAATTAGTTCAAGAGTTTGGAAAGGAGCTTAAATGAACGTAAAGAAAAATAATGATCATAAATTTCTCTACAGCCAAGAATCTTCTTAGAGGATTTCTTGCGTCCATTACCTTCTCAGTTATTTTAGAAACTATTATATCTGCCGGGGAATAGCGATTATGATTATTGTAGGCTAAGTCTAAGATTCTCTTTAAAAATATCGTTTTGTGTTCTAATATAATTTGTATTTTTTTTTTGGTTACACAGTAAATAAAACTTCTCAAAGCGGACTTCAATTCTTAACTTCAATCGAAGTGTCTATACGTATTATAATATAATTAAACCTGTAGATTTTGTGATTTTCTGCTAAATTAGATGATATAAAAATTGTGAATTTTTCAGTACAATGTGAACTCAAACGCTCCTCATTTTTTCGGGCGCTGTTGTTCGAGCAAATTTAATTAAGGGAAAGTGACACGAATCGAAGTTCGATTTGCGCGTTGCATCGTATGCAAAGCAGATTCCGTGAAACTGATTGCCGGCACGCTGAAAAATATATGACCAACCGGCACGGTTGAAGGTTCCTGCTCGCGGCGTGCAAAGAGATTGATTTTTGGCATTACGTTTCGACGTTAAAGAATGCTATGAACACGAAATTAATTCCGTTTCGCGTTTGTTTCTAAGCCATTCGTCGACGTAAGTTGCTGCACAAGCCATTATTTGCCAACGCTGTTACCCGGATATTAGAAAATTCCAACGCGAATTTCCAACCTTCCTGAATATTTCTCAACGAAAGAATTACCTATTAGAAGTAAATTTTCAATCGTTATTTATTAATGAAATAAAAACTCCTGTTCAAGTCAATTATTACTTTTCTTCTTCTTTTTCGTCGCTCTTCGATCGGTTCGATTCCTCTGTTAAAACGTGTCGCGTGAAATTTTCATCCCGTGATGTATCTGTTCAATCTGCTAAATATTTCAAGACAGTTTATCCATTATTCGTGAGCCAATTATCGACAAACGATTGTATTCTCCCCCGGCAATGTAACGAGCATATTGTTTAATTAAATGCAATCTGCATTGAATATTGCATGAATAATCAAACCGAAAAAGTCATTAATACGCTTAGATGGGAAGTAACGTGATTATCACTCTGATAAACGATACTCTGCGTTCCCATTGACCGTTACTGACCGGTGAACTAATAAAGTAAAGATTGTGATCATTCGATCATAAACACACAAAGCCAGGGCCATATTTCGTGATACTGAGCAAATCCGAGCTGTACATTACGTAATGTGAGGTATCAAACTCTATGTTGATATGCCGAAACGTAATTTCCGAGTCTCACGCAAACGGTAATGAGAATTAATAATTATCAGCCCGATTGACTTTTGTCGTATACATCATTTTCAATAAACGTTCGCTCACCAATATAAAGGACAATGGAAGTTTATTTCCTTCGTTCATTAGGTTCAGTCGCTCAATATTTTAATCGTAGAAATTTTAGTAAAAGAGGTTAATTTGTCTTTCATTTAATCACTTTTATAAATTAATTTATCACAATTATTTGGGAACGTACGTAAAGTGAAAATTAAAAAATTGGAACAAACGCAGAATTAAAGCCGGCAACATTCTCGAAAAAAGTTCCCCAATTACAAGTAGAAAGAAACATTGGTTTTTCGAGAGACCTTCGTCTCGAATTGTACGCTCGCACGTATTTGACGGTTCAGCCACGGCTATACAAATTATTCGCATGCCAGGACGAATTTCAGTGGCTCCAAAAAGCTGGCCTTTGAACAGAAAGAAGCACGCGAACTCGCGAACTAACCGGGTATAAATGTCAGAAAAGAAAAGAAGGAAAAGGAAGGAGTAGAAGGAAAATGAGGGAACATAGAATGAGAACACGAAGGATCGTTCCACGTTGTCGCGATTAACAGAAAATATATTTTGTACTAACTCACGGTGTCCTAAAAATTATACGTTAAATCTTATTCAGTGAACTAGTTCAAGGTAGATTAAGGAATTTAGGACTTTTTTAAATTACACTTCGAGGCTAATGTAATAGACAAATTGATATTTCATAGATGATAAATTAATGATTATTCGTATTTTTATATTCGTAGTAAACAAACAAAATACGCATCCATTAATTAAAAATTTAAAGAGTGAAAGAAAAGAAAATTTCCAGTTTCTGAAATTGAGCCGATCCGAAGTTTTGATTTATGTTTATAGCATAAACTACGTATGAACTACTCTCCAATTAGGAATACTACTTCGTACTTTGTCAAAGTGAACGTGAAGTATTTCACTCAAATTATAATGGTAGCTCGTAGCCGTAGATCTCGGCGACTAATCGATATCCTTCCTGCTGATTCCTTGCGATGCGGAATCACATGGAATTACATTAGTTTCGTCCAGATTTTACGAAATCCTGACTCAACATAATACACCATTATCGCGTGCCTCGAGTAATCCGTTAATATTGTAATGGTAACAATTACGTCCAGCTAGTCGCACAACGAACTTTACACGCGACTGCAGAGCTCGTAATGGTGTACTCAACGTAATGATCCGTCGGCGAAATTATCTTGTTGTACCCCTTTCATTTTCATAAATTTTCCTGCCCGCATAATGCCAAGTCATTTTTAACATTCGAAAATATTAACATATGTACAAATGTTACAATGTTCATTTTTTGTATTGTCCTAAATGTTTGACACTGATGTCAAAAACAACTGATATTAAAAGATTGTGATTAGATTGTATTAGAAAAATTATTGTGTTAACTGCGTTCGTGGATCAACACTTTCAATACAATAGACACTTCGATATCAAATATCGCTATATTGACGAAACGTTTAAAATATATAAAAGATTCTTATAATGAAACCTTATTTTTCAAAGTGGCACATTAAAATAAATGTGTTGAATATACGAATTACACTTGCCAATCTGAGAGAGTTTGAAGACAACCAAATCCAGTTAGACTTTTCAAATTTAATTCAGATTCGGATAATTTTCGCATGAGTAGAATCGGTCACGATCCGAGTAAACGAATTTAAATATCTTCAAAGAGAAACAGGAACCAATTTCTGCTTCCTCCCTCGAGTCTCTCATTTTCGTTCTCCATTCGGTCTCCTATTCATTGTTCCACTTCGATACTCAAAGATATCGAGAACGAGGACGACGCGACGTCGACGACGACGACGAGTCACGACTTACAGACGCGGTGGCCCCTCATTCGCTGTCTCATTTTCACATTTCCCAAGAATAATGACCTCCAAGTGGCAGGAAAATACATTAGCTATCGCGAGGCCTACGTTCAAAACGATCGATTAACTTTCGTCCCCATTTTTCTCGGTTCTCCCTCCATCCCGATTTAACTTTGCGAACAGTGTTAACTTCCCGGGTAAAACGAATTCCCCACTCAAGTACGCACTTAGTCGGGACTTAACAAAACTTTTTCATTTCCTTTGTCAATAATTTCTAGCGGTTGTTCATTTCACTTTCGTTGCTTTGTTGGTACCAGAATTGTGCGTAAAAAGTATACAAGTGTTTCATAAATGTGAAAGCATATAATCAGTATTTGTTTCCAGTTTTGTTTAATTTGCTTGACTCAATTCTTTTTCAATTAACAACGAAACAAGATCAGTAAAACAGTGAAAACATGTTTTCATTTTAATTGGAGAATTGAAATTGACCAAATTTTGATTACTAGGTCCATAAAAATCGTGAAATCTCTTCAAAAACTTTTTACTGTGCACACCTACCGCTTTAAATATCTACATCATGCAAAAGTTTGTTAAAGTGTCAGTTATCTTCGCCTTAGTGAACTTTGCTTGAATTAACGAAGTATCTCTTAAGTCAAAANGTTGTTCATTTCACTTTCGTTGCTTTGTTGGTACCAGAATTGTGCGTAAAAAGTATACAAGTGTTTCATAAATGTGAAAGCATATAATCAGTATTTGTTTCCAGTTTTGTTTAATTTGCTTGACTCAATTCTTTTTCAATTAACAACGAAACAAGATCAGTAAAACAGTGAAAACATGTTTTCATTTTAATTGGAGAATTGAAATTGACCAAATTTTGATTACTAGGTCCATAAAAATCGTGAAATCTCTTCAAAAACTTTTTACTGTGCACGCCTAAATATCTACATCATGCAAAAGTTTGTGAAAGTGTCAGTTATCTTCGCCTTCGTGAACTTTGCTTGAATTAACGAAGTATCTCTTAAGTCAAAGCGGTGCGCGAGCGACAGCTGAGTTTTCAGCTAAAACCAAAGCAAAGGAAACTTGGCGAAGTCAAGCGCTATATTCCCTGCGCTCGTATGATATGCTTCTGTTGAAGTTTCGACTATGGTCTCGCGTGCAGGCGGCTTAAAACAGCTAAAATCTGAGTCACGGTAACGCGTGTCCAATTTCTGAACGCGTCCGTGCATTAATTCACACGTTGGTATGTGGAAATTTTTGTCCACAAAGGACGGCTTCTCGTACGTACACTGGAAACGCTAAACCGCATGAAATTCATGGAAAACTTTGCACCGCATAAAAAAATGAGCACACCCTTTACGATACTCGAGGTCTAAAAATACACGTAAATCCGTAAAATTAAAAATATTTAACTATACAATTATAGAATTTATTTAATGTATTTTACGAAAATAAAAAGAGAAATTGCCTGCAATTCTCTGTTCTGATTCCATTTACCGATCTCAAGAACATGAATAATGTTCCAAATTATAATATAATTTGGTATGTCATGCTTATGCACTATTAAATCGGTTTCGCCTGTCCATCGTGGATATAGGTATGTACGCTAGCTTCGGGCAACGAAACGATCCTTTTTTTGTCCGCTATCGAGAGTTGCGGTATCGACAATCTCGAACAGAACCACGAGCCTCCCCTATTCTCATCGCCATTGGCAAACGTCCACACGCACACAGATCTACAGGCCCGTACCTGGTAATATGTAAATGAACATAATCTGTGAAAGGTCAAGCGTCGAGACGAGACGAATGAAACATTTTTCCACAAACTGCGCTCTTACACGAATCTCCCGTTCGAGACCCGAAAATGCTAACCACTAGTCCCGGTCTGCGACTGATTTTTTGTGTGATTAAAAATATTTCTTATCATCACAGCTTTAAGTGTATCCAACAGGAATCAGTTGGTCTTTTTTGAATCTGTCACCAAATTCTATTGTGTAAACGCAGTTGTGTTCTAAATTGACGCACAATTCTGATGCCCTCGATCGCAAAATTGACACCGTCATTTTATTTAATCTTCAAGGAAATATAAAATATGATAGGTCCATGGCGGAGGATAAAGGATTGCCGCAAAATAATGGTGCCTCCTAGATAGATCGTCNTGATGCCCTCGATCGCAAAATTGACACCGTCATTTTATTTAATCTTCAAGAAAATATAAAATATGATAGGTCCATGGCGGAGGATAAAGGATTGCCGCAAAATAATGGTGCCGGACGTAGCCCCGTAACAGCTTCTTACAATCCAATAAAAAATAAATCTTCTGATAATTTTCAATCAACTCCACCATCGTTCTTCCTTCGTCCGACTTATCCGGGCAGTTATGTATTTTAACTATTACCGTTTTACTTTATCTAATTTACAATTTAATATGTAGTTCGAGGACAGTTTGTTCTGTTAATTTTACATTACATATTTTGTATAAGGAAACGATCCGTCGATTCGTCGATATACAGTTAGATAATGAAATTCGATCACGAAATGGAGCCTGCCGATAATTGGAAATGAAATTAATTTCATTATTGTTACATTCATTCAATAGCAGCTTCAATTATTCTGTCTATACAAATGTATCTTGAAATCCAGTTTAGCGATGAACGAAATGTTCAATTTCGTATGATTCAACATATGAATCGATCACACCTGTGTAATTGCCTAATAAACGGCTTATTTAATATTACAGTCTCTACATTAATCGACTGTCCTTCTAAATAAAAATTATTCAGTAGATCTGTGATCCCCGATCAAAGAACTATTTGTTGGACCAAACTAAAGTAAATAATAAAACAATCTAAGAAGACAAGTTTATAAAGCTAAATAATACAAGAAATAGCTAAGTTTAAATTCAATTTGATAGAAAACTATTCGAAGGTTTTTGTTAAAATAGAAGCTTCGGGGAAACAGAAAACAATGTTTCTGTATGAAGTTCTATTATTATCAATTTGAGACATTATATACTCTTAACTGCAATCCTGAAATCATCGTCGTGGCATTGATTTCTTCAACGACAACGCGTCCGTGTTGTACGACACAACAAAACGGATCACTTATCGCTTGTAAAATGATACTCGAAAACGCTCTCGAGAGAAACTTCATGGGAAATTGGTGTTCGTTCTAGACCATAACGTTTCGCGGTTTCAGTTTGGTACTTACATATTGGGAAAGTACAGCGATATGCAGAAGTTTCTGTACATTCTCTTATTGTCTTTTTACTTCTGCTCTTAGGAAAGTTCTAAAATATATTATCGGCTCAACAACGTAACTGGAACACTGGAATAACAACGCAACTAGAAAATGAATAACTTCTAAGAATCAAGGTCAATTTTAGTACGTATCCGGAATTTACTTTCAAAATAAGGAATTATGTTAATTGTAAGATATATTCCCAAATTTTATAATAATAAATAAGACAAGAATACTATAGTTATTCCTGAGAAACTAAATTCTGATGATAAAATATGTGATATTGTTGTGCTGTTATTCCTAAGTTGTAAATTAAATTATGTTGAAAGAAAAGAAACATGTTTCTTTTTATAAAAATTAGAGAAGCATTTAATATTTATTACATCTTCAAATTTGAATTGAAAAAGTAAATAGAAATTATTACAAATCAACATTACTTTGTTCTTATTAAAGGAGAAATCATATTTCACATAATAGAGACTTTTACCTAACAAACATGAAGAAAGTAGATTAGTAGATTAAGGTCTATACAAGATTTCAACGGGAAACTATATGTACATCGCTATGAAATTAATTTTCTGAATAACATTCAATAGGCCTTTTCGTTTTATATGAACTTCTTACAATTCCTCTGATAATGAGTTTGGATATAAAGAAAAGAAGGAACATTTTCTCTCATAGTAAAAGTTAAGTAAGACACTTTAAAACTTGCTGGGGCTGCCTATTTATTGTTCCTGAGATGCAACCGATAAAGTTTACCCTGCTTTCAGCCTCTATCACTTTTCAACTAAACTCTTTTCTTAATTATATACAATATCATTGACTGTTGTTTATATTATTTTATAATATACTACAAATTAAATTCAAGAAATTCTAAACAAAATGATAATTGAGTGCAAGTAGTATCGTTTCACTATATACAAGATCCTGTACAATAAATCACGAAATAAGTTAAAAGCATTGTAGAATTAATTGAAGGAACAACCTCATCGAGTACACATTTTACAAGCGTTTCATCTGCCAGCCCTGTTTACAAAGATGTTGCTTCTATAAATTAACAGCAACAAACTCTCGAGAGGAACTTCTAAAAATTCTTAATTCGAAGATCGTTTCCTCTGTCCACACCTTTTCCGGCTCGTTCCTCGCACGGTACCGCGCGCATCGGTTTTGTACATATCAGAATATAGTATACATACTTGTTCAGGGATGTGTGACGGGGTACCAGCGGAAGGAAAGGATTGGATGTGTACAAGTTGCAATGAGTTGGATGGATGGCGAAAAGAGGTTCGAGGGGTTGGGATAAAACGGCCGAGGGCAGGATTCATGAAGGGCGAGTGGACTAGGCCTAGAAGTCGGACTGCGACGTGGCCAGGGCACTCTCGGCCGTTTCCTCGCGTCGTCATAAGGGCCTGGTTACCTCGCCGCACTCGCAGTGCGTCGGGTGACCCCGTCGATCCACGCGATTGCTTATCGAGTGATCGCTGAAACAGAAAAAGTGAATTAATTAATATAGATCATTAAAACATGATTCTGAAATAACGATATCGTTTATAAATTCCATATTATACTTAATGTAACAGTCATAGTATCGTAAATAATATGTAATACCCAAACATCTTTAAAATATTACGTAATAGTGAAGTGAAAAGAACATAGTATCCATACACCATAGTATAGTATGATACATAGTGAAGGGACTAATAAAATAAAAAAAAATATAATATAATATAGGGGAAATAATTAAGAACGAGATAACGGAAAAGAAAGAATAAAATAGAAGGAAAAAACAATATAATAAATATAAAATAAAAGTAACAAGAAGAAGGTCCGGCACCTAATAAACCGTGAACTTATTGTTAGAATTTAATAAAAAGAATCAGTGGGAAAAAATATAATGTAGTATAAGAAGTACAGTAAAGAAAAAAGTGTAAAATAGAAGAATGGACGAGTGAAGAATGGAAAGAGAGAAGAAAAGAACGGAGATTAGAGAAAGGAAGGAAGCAGAAGAAAACGACGATAGACCTGGAAGGCTGATGGCAATTCACTAGTAGCAGATAAAAAATCCTGAATATGACGTTACCATGACCTACATCGATGCGGCTGTGAAAAGAACGAGCGAATACAGGCCGCCGGATCATTGTCAACGGCAGCGGACCGATCATATCGGATGAGGCAATGAAGCTCGTGCAGTAGTTATGGCCCGATAATGGTCAGGCAGCTGCAAGTTGCGTGCTGGCCCTCATTGCAGTATATGTATACAACTGTATACACAGGAATTTTTAACTCATTTATCGTTGGTATTTTTACATAGCTCCCTAAGAGACTTTCTGCTCCTCAAACTTTATAATTACTTTACAAATATTCGAATCGCGCCATAAGTTAGCTTTTTATATTTTGCCAATATCAATTAAAATATTAATCTTGAAAGCTTACAAATTATTCAATAATTTTTTTTTATACACTTTAAGTGTATCTTCATAATTATTGGTATGTACAACAAACATTTATCGAGTGATGAAAAGGAATGAAAAATGAAAATACTTTACTGCTTTCTAATATTTCATTTACTAAGATTCTGCAATTTATTCAGATTCCTATCCGCAGCAGTATTTTATAAATACAATAATACACACTATAGAAAACGAATAACAACAACTTTACTAACAATTCAAAAACATATTTCGTTGAACATGCAATTAAAAAATAAATTATAATCTGAATCCACAAAAATAATAACTTCGTTTTTTTAAATATTTTCATTAAATATTTATTAAAATTCAATGTATTTATTTTACTTGTGATATTATGAGAAATAATGTAAACAAAAGAAATGCAATTTCTTTAGCAAATAATCTTCTATTAAACATACTTAGAAATACGTTAGGAAAAATTTCGTATGAAAAAAGCAGAAAATAAGCAAATATTTAACATTTCCTGCGACCTGGGTTAGATTACACGACGATCGGATCGCACTACGAACGAGGATGGGAATAGGGGTAAAAATGTCGCATTTAACGCGACTTTACTGTTCTAAATAAAAATCATCCATCAGTTTAAGTACCGTCTTTATTATGACATTCACAGTAAACCAAAAATCATATAGGTAGTATTGGAAATCAATTGCATATATCCATCATCTGTATAATCGAGAAATGATATGTCGGGTATCCCTGTAATACTTGTGTGTTACGATCGTTCAGAAGTGAAATCGTTTGAAACAAGTTGTACATATGAGGTCATGCAAACATAGCTGGTAGTCACGACTGTCTATGATCAGACCATATATAGCATTTTGCATTAAATCGATAAAACGAGTATTAATCTGGTCAACTCCCTCATCTCTTGATTCATTAAGCAAACGTGTTGTAAAGAATCTCGTTGTACTTATCGAATGACAATTTAGGAAATGGTTGGACTTGCAAATTCAATGAAGATGTTTACTTCATACATTTTGTATGTTGTATTGATTAAAAACTAAATTAATACAGATTTCATTTATTAGATTAATAAACACTAATTAATATAAATTGACGTTATTAAATTGATTGTAGAGTTTATAGAATAGCGATTGAACAGCTCCCACGAGATTCATCGTGACCGTGACCTATTAATGATTAATAATTGTTCTGCTGAAACGAAAATTCCATTAGCGACGGAGAAAAGGCAGTTTTAACGAGATATTGAAACGCTTGCAGTGCCAATTTAAATTTTTGTCATGTCGGGCAAATACAGAAAATTAGGTGTAACATACATATTAAGCAATGTTACGTGACCTTCCTAAGTAAGAAGATTTATGTAAAGTTTTAATCTTCATACACTTGAGTAATTGATATCACTAAATGAGAATTATTAATCTAATATTATATAATAATCTTCTAATGTTATTATGCCTTAATTATGCCTTAAGAATGCAATAATTCAGTCTACAAATCCGCCATAAATAATATCTGCAAATAAACAAATATTCAATAATTATACATATGTATGTAATCAAATTTCATAATATCGCCGATTTAGCAGATGTTATCAGATTACTGAACAAAACACCAGTGATCGTTATCGTTTCACGCTAGACACTCAAATTAACAATAAAGTGGTGAACAATGCTGTAGACATTAGACCCGATTAAATAGCGATTATGGGTGATTCGCTTGAATTTGTAGCAGCGCCTATTAAATATCGATTTCCGCGACAGAATTTCCATTTGCCGGTGAATATGAGGGCAGCCGGCGGGTGCTTCGTGCTTTATCGCAGAGCAGCTATCGATTGCGTCTGCCACTTGCTACCACCATTTTTGCCTTTCTTCCTCCTTTCCCTCTTTCCTATCCAACAATATCGCGCGATGAAAACGTTTACTGCGCGTGCAACGAGACACCGGGGCGAGTAATTAAAGCGGTGGCGGTTTCGATTTACCAACGGTTGCAACGTATCGTTCTCGTGACCGAAGGATCGATCTCGTTTCCATCCTCGCTCCCCTCAGTTACATGTCAACATTATTATATCGGCAACCTCCGATGGACGTGTTAAACCGCGCTATCGATTTGAAGTAATACACGGTGAGGACTATTTACGGTGGTTCACGAAAGGAACTCGATTCTAGGAATATACTTAACTGCTAATGAGTGTTTCTCGTTTCCCGGTACGTTCTTATCATTGTTTCAATAAGAATTATTCAGTCATCGTAATAGTTGTACTTGGAATAGTTTTTTCATTTTGTGCACACAGTTCCTTATTAAATTTCGTAATAATTGCTCAGTGCAATTTTCTAAATTAGAATTCACAACATATTACTTTTATACGATACTAAATATGAAAATTATCGTCTTCAAAATTCGGATTAATTTCCATTATTAAAAAAATAATTCCACTGGAGGATTATGAATTCTTAACCTTCTGAAAGTGCAAGCACTTTAATCGCCTTCAGCAACACGAGCCCTTATTAAATGCGTTCATCACCAAAGATCCAATGCAAAACTTCAAAATTGATATGGTTTGGCACCCCGGCGCTTATAATCATAACTTGTATTCCGTCGAGGAGGTGGTAGACGACGCTACGCCAGAGGGGGTCGCCCTGTCTTCCTTCTCCCTCACCATTTTACCTTGCTTGCTATAACGTCGACTGGTATTCTGAAAAGGTCGCAGCCGCGTTTAACGACCACGTTCGTAGTACACGAGAATTCATCCGTAGGATTAAAGCCACATCGTATTGGCTAACCTGCTCCTCGACGGATCAAATGCTTTTGGCTTTAACCGTTGGGTACTTGAAAATCGAAATACGTCGCTTTGACACTGGGGCATATATTTAATTTTCCTGCCATAGTCGTTTGTTAATGCTATAAATTACAAGAAAATCATTTCCCCAAAGTGTTAATTTATATAATAATAAATTAAAAAATGGCAAAATATTGTCATCGAATAATTTCAAAAGGAGAAAGCTAAAGAATGAAAGTAAAATAATTTTCTGATGTGTGTATTAAAAATGTTAAATTTTGTAGTGTTGTTTCAAGTATAAACTTCAAGATTGAAGTTTCGCATCTACTTTGAACTTTTAGTATAACAACATTTTTATAAGCAAGTCTCAATCCATTTTCTTTTCCAATTTCTTCAGCTTTCATTTCAATCTCATTGCTCGAAACCCATGCATTCTCAAATAAGGTATAAATGATAATGTATGAGGATAGAACTATAAATTCTATGTTCAATTTCACACGAAAACCACGATACAAGCCAGAGGCTATGTACCGACGTTGACCCAGACCCTTGCCTTCCATCTATCCAGCTTATCTCAATCTATCGGATTTTCAGCGAGACTGCAAGAACGATGGTTCCTTAATTTAATAGGCTCTCGTACCTATCTTATGTACGTGTATGTATACTTTCAAAGTTTATAAAACGAAAAATATGTATAATACGAAAACGTTCTATCATTGCTATTGTTATAAATGAATTGTGGATATTTACGTACTGATGAGAAATTTGAATTTTAAACGAAATTCTGTGCTTCGCCATCAAATAATTAACAGATTAATTGGCTCGTTAACACCGCAGGATATTGCATTTTCGGTACGGATCCGATGCAACAGTTACCCTGCGTTCAATATTGAATTATCCTCTGTAAAATATTGTTTCGTGGTTTAGGCAATTAACGAAATCAATTGCAAAACGTAGCGCAAAAGTTTTCTAAAAATAATGTACCTTTTCCCGTTATACTGATGCGATCACGTGGGAATTCCCAGCTTAAGAACAATTAACGATCGAGCTCTACTCATACTCTCCTTCCAAAAAAACATAAAAGCTTCGCTTCCCCAAATGAACGCTAATGGCTCCTAAGCGGTGAGAAGTTCAGCGAACACGTAGGTGGCCACAGTTAGAAACCGCGGAAACTCGATTCTAGTGCCGGAAGGTGATTGTCCTTGCCCTTGGTCGTGCTCGCACGCACGGCAGTAATCGAGAGCATGGAAGCTTGCGTGACCGGTCGGATTTAAGAAAAGCTCGACCTGGTGCGCCCCTGAACTCCGAACCGAGAAATTTCAAGCATCTCCGACCGTGCAACGCAATAGGCGATAGAGGTACGCGCGTGCACGCACACATCTTCGTTTGGCGTGATCGTAATAAATTTAACCCGGGCTAAAAGCTTTGCGGCGGACTCGAGCTTTGCGGCGGCCTGTTCACGATACTTGACCCACCATTATTAATTCCATCCGGAGAACCGTGTACAGTATATACACATTCTTGGGGATTTAACGCGATTCCCAATATTCGGTAAATTATCTATCCGGGAACTGGTACGGTCTCATTATGCTTCAGGCTTGTAAACCTCGAGGAACTTTGACAAATGGAGAGGGCATAATGAAAACGGTTTCCGTTCCTCGAATGACACAAATGATTAATTAAAGTAGAATGTCGATTTGTATTTCAGAAACGAGAGAGATCGATTCGCACATACAGAATTAAATGTTTGAAACTTGAAGTTATTTTACAGCATGCGTTTTAAATCCTTTTAATTTTACACGAGTCCATTAAGCTTTCAAGGGATCGTGATTATTCGGTCGGATTAAATCACATAAAATATTCGTGACTTTATTCGTATTCTATATTTATCAAAACTCACATCCGATTTCTATTTAAAATATTTTGCGTCCATAAATAATTCGCTCGTATCTGAACGTCGATGATAGTCCACGGAACAAGCCTCCTCTTGTCTAGCTATCTACGTTTCCATCCCTTCGACCGAAGTTCAATATTTAATCGCTACCGGTGAAAGTGTAGATTGCCAATTTCGTCAAGCGTCCGTACCGGAATGTCGACAAAAATAAAATCCGGGCGTCTCGTTTTAATTCCATCGTTTCCGCGTTTCGATTTCCAATCCGTCCATCCTCTCTTATGTACTTCCAAAACTGTTCTGGTGGAAACAAAGACAGTGCGAGGTGAGACTCGATACCCCTTTTATCGCTACACCGTCGCTTATTTTATTCAGACTGCGTACAGCTCGCTGCTGACAAGAATTCCTAGCGTGCGCTTCTTTCTTTTCATCGGCCTTTTGTCTTCTTTTGCCTCTTCTAAAGCCGCTGATAAAGCAGTTCATTACTGTGAAATTTTTTGGCTATTCTTCTCACGCTCCTAGGCAGATTAACAATGGCGGGTCAAAAATCAAGCTTTTTGTCCTTACCAGTTTATTGCACGTAAAATGTCTAATTAACATATTATACTGAAATATACTGGGTCGACAGAAATGCTCTTTCGAGTTAGGAATATTTTATCTTTGAAAGAACTTTACGTAGGAATTTATGAGTATAAAATTTTTTAAATTATTCTTTGTTATATTTATAATAATTAATCCAAAGGGTCTTATTTTCATTTGAGTGAATGAAAGACTGCTAAATACGGAATTTACTACTACTACCAAAATCATATTAAGGTCACGACGCAACGTATCAGTTGTCCAAAACAAAAACAAGTCTCTGGAGATACTTGAGCGTAGAAGGGAAGATACAGGAAATAATATTAGCTGGTATTGAAGGTAGAACGTAGAAGAAGAGAACAGTTGGAGAACTGGAAGATAAGACATCATACACATTTCAGTTTTTTAAAAAAAAGTCAGGGAAAAATAAAAAGTCAAAAATATTAATTTACATTTAAACACATTGTCAGTTATGTAACCCTGGTCGTATAAACCGCACTTTTCTCATTTCGAGAATAGAATCAAAGTTTAGTTGGCTTATGATATTTCTATTTAACTTGGGATATTTAGATGTCCCTCATCGGAAATGTAAAGAGGTATAGGCTCAAGTGTTTTGTCATAATTTATAGTCATACAGATAACAAGACCAGAAATATAATTATTTTTTCAAAATGTGACTTAATTATATGTATATGTATCTTTTTATGTACCTCATATTTTACACTTGTGTTTTGCGTTATTTTTGGAAAATTGCGTCAACTTTATAAATAATTGCTCGCGATTCTATTATAGGAGATCACTTTCAAGTAACTCGGAGTGTTCTCTCGAAAGCGTCGTACGTACTTGATTGATGAGACCGATCGTTTACGTAGAAGTTTCTACTGTCCAAGATTCGCTAATGCAATGAATGACGTGCGAAAGATTGCACTCTCGGGGAACAAGTAGCTGAATAGCTGAATACTTTTAACATATTTTCTGTATCGATCACCGGTGTTAGTATAAAGTTGATGAAAATACCACATTAGTTGACTAGTAACTCATAAAACTGTACATATAAGAATTATTATTATATAAATTTTTCATTCGAGGATCCGTGTACTATAGATGAATAACTTAAGGAGGCTCCAATAGTGACGCGATCAGTTAGACTGTTAGTTACTCATTAAATTGATCAAAAATATAGGTTTGCCGTCCTTATACATGTGTATAACAAGTGTAATATCTGTTTAATATTGTAAGCATTAAAGTGTAAAGTAAAAATCGTCTTTACTCTGTCTTGGATGCATATTAAGCAATTTTATGCTGAAGAACGATTGTCCAGAATGAAATGAGGATCAAAACGTCCGAGAAAATATCTTAACAGTGCATTAAAATAAACGTTGTCTTAATTCTCCGAGAAAATGAGACGTTAGATCGAATGGCATTAACCCATATTTTACACTATTTTTACCAGGTTATCGATAAAACAAAGCAAAAAATGTGAAAAATTTATCGGCTTTAAGAAAATCAAGTGATAGCAAACTGTTCTCTTTATATAAGTTACCCACCTTTAAACGTCGAGGAATTAAGTAGAATATATCAGAACAGTTATTCTCGCCCAGGACACCTAATTTTCATTTCACAATTGAAATGCATACGGAATTGTTATAGAGATTTCTACAGTTTCCTACTTGTCTTGAAATATATTAACATCCAGGTGAAGGGAGTATTAACGATCTTTTGTGGAACGTATTAAATCAGTTTCAGCGTAATTATAATTATTACACGTACACCGAGGTTGGCGGGATTAAATCGAGATCGATTAGAGCTCAAATGGTTTCGTCCGTTTCTGGGAAACAATGAGGAGGGCAATTCGCGAGACAAAAGCGTCGCGAAATCTCACGGACAAAAGATGGGACAATGGGGATCCCTCTTTTCTGTCATATCAGCTCGGGCAACGCGCATATATACATGTTTCTATCGACGCTGCCGCGGTCACACGAGCGCTGGAACGGCCGATTTTTATTTCCCATACCATGCTAAGAAATCGACAGTAACGGTGGTCTCGAAGTCCCGTTTGGCTCGATATGCGACAAGCCAATAAGAAGGAACTATATCATCTCAAATATTTCCTGAGCGATCATTGATCTAACAATAAGAGATGAATCTTTTCCAATCTGCGATATGCTATATCAATTTCAGGAAAGTTCACAACAAAAATAAGCCTTGCAAAAGACAAGAAGGCGCGATGTTCATAATTTGACGATTTTATTAAGTACAGTAGAATCTCAATCATATGAAGCAATTGGAGGATAAACGTAATAAAAGAATATTTACATGATAGGACAGCTGACAATTGGTACTTGAATTATATTGTATGTATTTAAAGTACATGAAATGAAATGAAATAGCAATTCCATAAATAAATAGTTTTGTATACTCTATGAAACTAAAAATTACGGCAGGAACATTAGAAAATACATGCATAATGAAGTATAATAAAATCCAGGGTAGCATGAAGAAGAAGCATTACGCGAACAGTTCAAAGACTTAAATACTCGAGATAACACGAATAAACGTGGCTATTTTAATAAAACGTTTACTACAGCGATGAGAGATAAGTATAACTGTGTACGAAGTTTCCGTGATTTGAATGAAGAGAATAATGAATAAAATTCTTACATAAACAGGTGGAATTAAGCATACATAAAACTTCGCGATCTGCATATAAAAAGAAAATTGTAAATGACCATAAAACGAACTATATTTCATTTTTATATTTAGTAATAAGTAAATTAGTAAATAAATATTAAAACTTGTAGAAGTTTGATACATTTATAAAAATATTTATGAAGATTATGAAATTATTGTATGCAGTTTGAGATATTTACTATTTGAGAATCTGCATTGTATTTTTATAATGTCGTAGTGTAATATAACATGTATACGTAATACGTTTATTTTAATCTCGTATGTTTAATATCAATTCAGATATATTGTTTGAATCCCCAGTATGAAATTTCCACATTGTGTAAAATAAAAATCATGACGTTGATTAAAAACCAGTATTCTTAACATTATTCGAGACGAAATGATAGAATAAGGAAAAAAATGATAAATTGGATTGATTGGATTCAATTCATTATAATACGATGTGTTAATATATAATTCCTTTATTACATCTAGTGATATACACCATACAATTACATACAGCCATTCAAGTACAGTAGTACAGTGCACGTTATTGGTCGACACGAGTCTGGCTAAACGAAGTAAAAAAAAACCTCAAAAAGCGAGGATTCCGCTTCGGCGCATTTAACAGGAATTCACGTTCCCAATTTTTAACGGGAACTCGCATTTTCACGATGATTCATGCGTTTAGACTGCAGCGATGCATCGCGGCTATAGAACATCTGCTAAACGAGTCTGTCAGTCGATTCTGATCGAGCCGTTGTCACGATTTCCGTGCACGACCGCATCGACGAGAGTCGTGGACGATCCCCCGTTCCTCGATCGCATTCGTGTGCGAGGCAGTTTAAACGTCGAGTTCTGTCGCTTGTCGTGAGGACGCTCTGAAGAAAAACATGTTATTCGCTGAATTTTGAAAACGATTCTTAAACCCCAGCACGCAGCACGAGTCAGCTCTCGATTCGATTCGATGTTTGAGCGTGCAGCGATGCAAAGCACATAGCGATCACACAGACAGCATCGTCCAGACTAGAGCTCCCATCCGAAAAATCACTAACTTAAGACAGTATTAAAACTTCGCACGTTTACACTTGGAACCCCTAGGTACTCTTAATTTCTTTCATTATATTGAGTACGATATCCCAAGAGAAACATTTCTACAAATTATAGACCGTAAGAACAATAAAAGAGTTAAAGTAAGATGGGGTACTTCCGAGAGAGGTCGGAGATAACGACCAGACAAGTACTTTCTCGTCTTCCTACATTATCCGCCATATGTGAAATGAACTAGTATTCTTTTGTTTTGCCCAAAAGTATCAAGCGTAGTCAGTAATGTTTTAATTCTATGAAATTGTGAAAAAGTCAGCATTTTAATTCTTGATAAATACGTTTTTACGTTTTTATTACAAATAATATTACTTTGATATTTGGGCAATTGTTCATCCTGTTTTAATATGACGTACTTCGCTATAGTCCTAATCTAAGAAGATGATGTTTCAAATAATCGTAACGATTCTCATAAACGATAAGTAATGAAACCTATCTACATATACGTAGTCCATAAAAATGAGGATAAATACTCCACGTGGCCAATTATAAAGCAATTACTATTAACAAGCAAAACAGATTATTGGATCAAATGTGTTTAATCTTCCCCTATTAATTAAAATAATTTTTATCATAAAAATAGTTAAAACTTATATAACCTAATAAATGAATATAACTTCTATGAAGACCGTCCATTACATCCAGTAGCGGTGGAGACTACAGCCAAAAATTATATCTTCTCTCCGCAGCTATCCGTAAAAATATTGTGTTGTGAAAAATCAATCGTTACACAAATCGATAAGTGAAATATGTAATATTTCTAAAATAGTTGATGCTTAAACGTTTTTAAAAATATTATCCACCTCTCCCGGAATTACTCTACAGTTATAGAAAATAGGAATTAATTTGAAAAATCGGTACAATAAAATAGATGCAACACCGAATACGGTCAACGACAAAAGTAATCTTATAATTCATTTTGGACATCTAATGAACATAATTATATAAATTTTTTATATAATTAGTATAAAATCACGGATCAAGATAAAAAAAACCGGATGTACTAAAAAAAAGAATAAATCTGAACGACAGCCCTAGTCCAGATAAGTAATATTCGCACGAGTATTTCGTAATCGATCTTGCACTTTTCTGTATCGAGTTAATTAAATACTCATTTTGTTTCTCTTTTTTTTCTATTTTTTCCTGTTTTTCATACAAAAATGGAAATACATACATTCTGTAATAGTGTCGGTCATTAAATAGTTACAACTGTCAAAAAGCTTTAGAATGTGTGTATATACATATATATATGTATATGTATATGTATATATATATGTATGTGTAAATGCTCGAAAAGTGAAAACTAGTACCGAAGTAGGTCGCGCTTAGAGAGTAGTATATAATATAGGAGTAGTTAGCGTTAACGTTTACTTTTTGGCCCCGCGTTAATGAACGAACTTGGCGTTTACTGCGAAACTGTTGCGTACATGCGTGGAGAATACTTGAAACATGTTGCAACCGATTATTTTTTCTCTTTTTTATGATTTCAAGTTAATTGTATAAAATTTAGAAACTCATTACTTTTAACCGAACTTTCAATATTAAGCAATATTCTTTATGTTGTGAAGAACATTTTTTAATATCGTATGTTACCTTTTAATTCCATAAATAATATTTTAATTTCGTAAGAAGTGTTGGTATTTACTATAAAAATTGTATGAAGATTAATAGTTCAAAAGTATCGTCTTTTCTAATTAAAAATTTGAAAAAGTATAAGTTTTAATTAACAAATGTAAAAACTAAGCATTAGTATTTGTACGTTTATCATGATTAACAAGTTTCAAGCTTTCGCAACACATATTCACTTTTGAAATTAAAGTTTCGACCTCTTGTGTTCCATACAACGCATACTAAATCAAGAGCGTTACAAATTTGTAGAATACACAATAGAGTAGAGAG
>SMSR01016185.1:156630-173059 GCA_019453355.1 Ceratina japonica | reverse complement strand
TTAATCGCATACCACCAATTATGGCGAAAATTGAAAAAATGAAACTAATTATATAATATGATATACACAAGATTCGATATTTATTTATCAAAACTTTGGACTATTATAATTAAAAAGCGGCAAATAAGCTGGAAGATGCGAAGAAAAGTACTACCACTGGAATAACCAGTTTTTCGCGGTAATGGATCAAGTTTCTCTCTCACTGTCAGAGGAAGAAGGAAGCTGGAAAAAAGATATGCCGGAAAACATATAAGTCTTGTTAAATTCTTCCACACAATATCGTTCCGCCGGCACAGCAGTTCCGTTTTCCTCGAATTTTTCGTAATAATGCGATGCACATAGCGGGCTGCATTGGCTGAAAAAGAGCGAATGAAAAAGTGGAGGTTGGGTGGGGGAGAAAAGTCGAGATACGTAATTACGTGTCGAGAAGCGGCTCGCGTCCCAATAGCTGGGACGCGGATGAAACAAGAAGTCGCAAACGAAGCTGATCCCAAGTTGGATCTCGTCCAGGAACGTTCGGCTAATAACAACTATCGCCGCGTGCCGCGAGACCTTTGCTCGCCAATAGAAAATCAAAGTTTATTCCGTGAGTGAGAGACAGCTTGCCTGTAGTTGTTAAATATCTGCTCGGTCTTTTTTCTTTTCTTTGTATTTCGTTCCTATTTTCAAATTACCGATCTTTTTATTACGGATCAATATTTAACAGCGATTAGACAAGAAGCGAATCTGTCCATCTGAATTCTGAATTATCGGTAAATATTGTAGGTGGGATTTCAGTCTGAAGAAAATTACACGAATGATGAAACGGTGGCGAGAAAATGGGTTTGTCGCGGGAGATCTTCGAATCGCCAGGGAATCACGAAAAACACTCGGTGAGGAATGAGGGAACTTGGAAGCAGTTTGGTGTTACATAAATATCCCTCGAGAAGACTTACGACGATGGCGACTGGCCGTCCGGTGGAAATTAACGGCGTCGTAATGCGAAACAAACGACGAAGATCGGGACACATTGTCGCGAGTAACGCTGTTCGCGCTATCGGAAACGTATATTCGACGATTGTAAATTTCTCTTTCCTCTCGAGATCGATCAACAGAGAACACGCCTCTGATTCGATTATCGTTGACCCTTTTCCTCCGTAAGTTATTTAGCTTCTGTCTCCCCATTATTCGACATCATTTGACCATTGCGAATGAAGCAGCGTAATTAATTAATTTATTGAGAGATCTATTGATAGCTTAGTATATAACCAGTTATGTTATATCAATTAATAACTGAGAAAAATATTTCATCAAAAAGAAACGAAATTTTTTATTAAAAATCAGGTAAATAGACATGTACTAATGGGCATGTAGCTATGGTATTTAATGATGAAACAGAACGTACGATTTGCTAAATATAAGTCATGTTTTTACTTCAATCGATAAATCTGGAAAAAGAAATGCAGAATATAGGTTTACGAGAACGAACTTTCTGTCCTTATATGTGTAAGATTTGCGGTTTGTCAAGTACCTTAAAAAAAGGACAGTTCAAACCCGAACCTGATGCATTTTTATCTTCATTTCATTCAGAACACTAGTAAAACTAAAGTTAGTTAAATTTTAAGTCAGTATAAGTTTTACTGTACTTTTTATATTGGTACTAAATATCAACACAACTTTATTAAATAATAAACAGAGCGCGTGCTAGGGGTAGCTTAGTAGGAATAAGAACGATAGAACGAACAAACATAGTCTCCATCCAAACTCTTAATAAACTTACGCCATCGTGAATGTGCTTGCGTAAGCAGCTCGTTTATTTGCTCGATAACATAATTGAACAATGAGAACACTGGTAGTCGCACCGAGCCGTTATAACGTATGTATACATATGTATGTATGCATATGTACTACGTAATGTGCATATTCTCTTCGTCTCGTTCGAAGTTCATGTCCAAAACAAAACGGATGGTATAATTAATCTGATTGGGAAGAGCGTAGAATTTCATTTAGGCATTCGTCTAACCGAGTTTAGCGCGGCAGCTCCGTTCCGCTTTCAAGATCAAGCGTGTCGTTGGATACGTCTGTAGTTCGCCGTGAATTGTGTTTCGCTGCGCGAAACTTTCAGCGTTAAACCATTCGCAATGGTCAATGGGGAATTAATCATCCCACCGCGCTGTAACTGGGTGGATGTAGAGCTAATGGCTGCACCAATTTGTACGTACGTCAATCTCGGGAAGATTTATTTGTTCGAAGCTTTAGTCGATACTTAACTCCGGGGAAAAACTGCGCGCGTGCAGCTCGGAAGGTTAATGTATAAATAAAAACGAATTACCATTCATAAGACAGACGTAGCGCTGTAAGCAGATATTGACGTACGTGATAGCTAGTACTGGATATTTTTCTATATGAGAGAATCGCAAGGGCTATAAAATGCGACTTCTTGAATATGCAACGAACATGAGCGATATAAGACATGCGTGTGTATGTACAAACATATGTATAACAGTGGGCATACGTTATTCCCGAAAGACCTCTACTGTGAATCATTCTCGATCAAGTATAGGAAAAGTTATAAACACTTTTACCTTAGCATTCCGGTAAAACGATTTTTCCTTTCTTTTACTTGGGTGTTTACAGTAGGACAATTAATTTTGCAGAGTACATAATAATATAAATACTATGCTATACGTATATTAATATTTATCTATTAAATCATGAATTAAACTTGAGATAATAAATAATGCAGTATCACTATACACATATAGAAAAATTAACATAAATTTCCATGTAAGAAGTAAATCCTGCCACTCCATTAACTGTGAATACCAAAATTTCGCATTCAGAAAGCATACAGTAATTCCAATTTCTAATTCACTGTGATATATAGTCTTGCGTAACCAAACAGGCGCGACAAAGGATAATTAAATTCCTTCGATCGATTCGTATCAACAGACGAGTAGACTTAAGTCTCGCGTGTTACACGAAGATCATTAAAATTCGTGTTGACTGATAAGCTGACGCGATTCGATTGTCCAATCCAGACCAACAACTTGGACGAATCCTCAAGGAGGTGTGTACGATGTATAGCTCCATTTTATTTATACATGCACATATGTACATCAACGTAATGTTTGTATGCTGTCTTATCAATTTAATGTCTTGTATAGTTGAATACTTATAGGCTTCACTGTATGCCCTTTACAGTTTGACCATCCTTAACAAGTAACTGACGTATCATTCCTCGAGTTGTGTCGCGTGAAACGCTCCATCAAACCGCGTCATCGTCGTCGACGTAACAACGTGACGTGAATGTAGACTCGGCAATTCGACCAGCACTGCGAATCTATCACTTTAACGCGGCAAATTCTGTGTGTATGGATCGAGATGATCGACCGATCGTTTCGTGGTTCGCACACGATTCTCCCTTATACCCGCGATAATCGGCCGCACGGTGTTTCATGACGTCATGCGTCGCTCCTTGTCATCGGCAAATTCATTTACTGAAAACCGGTAGCGAACGCAATTGGGCCGAGTGATGCGAGGATCGAATTACATCGCAACGATTGATCTTGGTGTCAAAGGATGAATGCATGGGAGATCATTTCAGAGGATAACCCGAAATTATATCGTTCAGTAATCTTTACTTTTCCTAATAAACAAATAATAAGAATTTGTTTATGATGTACATGGACGTGTCAAAAGAAGAGCAAATAATAGATATAAAAAGTACAATGTTAAAAATACTTTCTCTTTGTATCTCGACTGTCTGACTGAAAAACAAAATTTCAGCTATAATTTTATAAAGAGTATGGAATGAATGATTCTATCCAATTCATGAGCATAATAGTTAAATACAATAATAAATAGTAATACAAACACAGACATGTTCACACGTCACACGAAGTAAAACAAAATTAAAGCCTCGTAGAAATTAGATTATCTGACTTATAACCATATGTTTAAAAATACACCCCGTCCACGTTAGTCTGGGAAAGAAATAAAACGCATAGAATGAAACACCGCGGTCATCAATAATTTCAACGTCACTAACTCTGTCCTTTCACTCGATTCTTTATTTACCACCGTGTGTATTCATACCGACGCAGATATCAACGTTTTCCCTCGTTTCCGTTTGATAACAAGCTAAGCATACTTAAGAAGGAAATATTTTCAACACAATAAACGATATTTCAGTAAACTGTGTCCTATACACAAACACAGTCACACACACACATAATTTATCTTTAACTTTATTATCCATTATCTTTATATACTACTATAACAAAATTATGGTAAGACCATTCGACAATTTCAAAAGATGATTACTCAGCAACATATCATCGTACGACGATAATTTTTCTTCTAAACTAGACCTCGGAACATTTACTTTAAAATGATATATGTATACAGAGATTTTTAATTTGATACTCTCGATATTCCTGAAATCATTGATGCTCTCAAGGAACGAAGTTAAAAATTTGCTTGGGATTGTGTTTATTATTGTAACATGATCGACTATGCTGCCATTATGTCTTTGAATTTGCTTCTCTACTTTTATATTTAATAACGCTTTATCTCATTGTCATTTGTTTCAAGTGCGAATGTATTACACTCGGTACGAATGCAAACGTCTTCGAGTAATGATAAAATTAAATTGATTGTATTATTTGTAATATTTTATATTGCGAAGTGCAACACTTTCAACATATAAATTGTGCTCTGTATTTATAATACAATGAAAACAGGACATAATAAAAATGTTAAAACATCATTGAGTTTACATAGTGATTAACGTTTATCGATAATGACCGAAATTATTCTTAATGATATACTCGTTCGGAACGTATCAAACTAAACAAAGGAAACTTAATTACAGTAACATCGCAAAGCCATTAAAATCGCTTGTAATATATCATTATACAAATTATGTATAAAACATTTAACATCATCACGCGTAATTACGTACACCCATTGCATTTTAGTCAAATAAACACAGACAAGTATGCAATATGCAACGTCATTAGCGGCATATACGGCCAACAATGTGTATATGAATCCAAAATACAATGAGTTAGGTTCTTAGGTACACAGGATCCAGCAGAATAACAAACACCGCGTGATCTTTTATGGAAAAATTCGATAACGATGGTGAATAACATTTTTTGGTTCTATTAAGAACTGAGCTAATAATGTTCTTATTGTTAGTTGTCCACAAAAAAAATGTGATGTCTGATTTTACATACGTATAATTCAGTAGAATATTGTGTATAATGTACCGAATAAAATAAGAAGAAACTCGTTAGTAACAGTTATCTTACGTGTTAAACGTATAGGTATACATTTGTTGCAAATAACGGAAATTAGAAAAATACAATTACACAACTTATATGAGCTCCTCGCATATTAAAATGATTATAGACTTCAAATGAATTTGAAGTATTAAAAAGTATAAGTGATCAGTGTTGTAAAAATTGCTAATTAGAAACTCATATCTCTTTACAAATATGTTTTGTTCACATTTTATACACTGGAGGTATTTTTGATAAAATAATATTTTCACAATGGGTTTCAAAGGCATTTATATCGTAGATTGAAGGTGAGGAATTGTGAGAACAGACGAAGCATATTATGCGACAGAGTAGTCTCTTTCATAATATAATTGTTGAAAAGTTGCTCGAAAGTTTACGATTCGATATCGGCGAAGAGAAAACGATTTTCAATTTGTTGCATACGAGCCCTGAATACGACAGTTTCGAATGTCGGCCGCATGCAAACTGTATGAATGATATCGCAATTTCATCTAGAGCAAGAACAATCTAGGACATCCCGGAGCCGTCACAAAGATTTAATGAAGCCTTAAGGCGGACGCGAATCGCGCTGCAACCGATCCGCAAGGACATCGTCGATAAACGATGTTCTTCGGTCGACCCTTTTCTTTCCACCCCCGCTTACATTCTTTCTTTTATTCTCCAAGCGAAGTCGTTTGACCAAAAATTTGTTTTTCTTTGACACGTTCGCTCCTATACATTATTCATCAGATCGGAAAACTTGATATGCCTAAACGTTCTCCTGTATTTCTGGATGAATAGAAATATGTATTCCGAAGAGTTGGGAAGAGATGCAGATTTAACAACAAATGAAACGTCCAGTTTAGACTATTCTTTTTACGAAATATGAATTTTCGTAGTTTTTTTTCTGAAAACATTCCTGAAGAAAATCTTGTCTATATACTTTTCTTTATACAAAGAAAAATCTAAATGATAATACTTAATTAAATTGTTAATTATTTACAATAGTAGTAAATATGAGTAAATGATAGAACCAATTTTTTCTTCACTTTCATTCACTTTCATGATGATTTATTCGTTTATAGAAAAATTATTTCTGCGAAAGATCTAAAATATACTTCCAATGTACAAATCACTAAAAAGTATCGATTCCAATGTTTAAATAATGAAAAAAGAATCTATAAATACAATATATATTTCTTTAACTAATATTATAAATATTTCATTTTGATGAAAATCTGTAGCTATTGTATAATATCGGTAAGTATTTAGGTTGATTGACGTCACATTTGATCCACGAAAAGCGTAGACTTGCTTCCGCGTTCCACGAAAACATCATTACATGGGTTTCAATTTAGCTTATGCAGTTCCGACTAAACCATTTCCACTGATTACATAGTATCGTCCCTTCGGTAAGTCTAACAGATTACGTATACGCGCGTATACTGGAGGAAACGAGAATTCTCGGGAAAATCTTTTGAAAGTGAACAATACTGAGCGCTGAATATGGTAACCCGTATGCAAACTTAATATGGATTTCAGGTCATACTTGAGAAAATTTAGTGAACAATTATTGACATTCTTTTCAGCCCGGTTACATGGGCCTTGGCCGCCGTGAATAGTGCTACCCTTTAGAAAGCAGCTCTACAACCCGTTGCTTTAGACTCTCCGACATAATTGAATAACTTCAAACCTAGATTGAAAAGATTGAAGAATTATGAAATTCGTGTAAAGGAAGTACGTATACAAGTCTTGTTGATGATAAGTAAAAAATTTAACAAACAATTATTGAGAATCGAAAAAGCAAAAAGACATTCTTCCTAAGTGAATTTCTTCTGTTAAAATGAAGAGAGAAAAAGGAAAAATAAAGATGAAGTTGATTAGAAAAGTATTCATGATTAATGTTTATCATCATCGACAACAAAACTTCAGATGCACTGACAATCTAAAGAGTTGAATTGCTGCAACAGCCGGAAGACTCTCGTATTCTGGATCCCAAGGAGACCTAATCGTCAAGCCCTTAAATAAGACCCTTTTAGTATATGAGACGTAGGGTAATGAAATTTGAAATTGACCACTTTTTATGAGAAGCATAATAACGAACCTAGGGAAAGACGTCAGAGGAAATACGGATACAATTTTTTTACACTATATAAGATAATTACGAGCCTGGCTTGGGAATTAGAAAATTTAATCACATCCACCTCTCTCAGCAAAATGTACAAGTATTGTATATTGTTAACAGGTCTTGTTATCTCTTAATAAATACAAAGAGAAATAATAAAACTGTCAAAGTCATCGTTTATATACATTTTATTAGCTGGTTCATTAATAAATTAAAATTCATTTTTTCAAACGTTGCAATAAAATTAATATATACTCTATTTTCATTGATCTAAATATTTCTTAACGAATCAAACATATTATCATTATTTATATTATCTTCCAATCTTTCCTCTACATTTAAGGAGGCCCTAAAGCTTCTATAGGAACAATGGAATTCCTTGAGACGAATTAGTTCAAATTCTTTTCAGACCATTTCACGAAAAGCTCGCGTGATGATATTCTACGTAGAACAATAGCTGAAATGAGTCCGAACCGTTCTTCGAATAGGAAAAGAGTAACCCGGTTTAAATCCGGAAATGGAACTGCAAAAAATATGAATATTCGCGCGAGAAAGACGTAGCGAGGGATTCAGAAATAGGGCCATAGATAAATGAACGAAGAAAGAATGGATGTATAAATTCGTGGAGGGATGAGACGAAAAAACGGGAAAAAATTAGTTCTGTTCCGATTAGCAAGTAGAAAGCAAATCGCAGACAATGAACGAGACGAAAGGAAATGCGAGGATATAAGTAATTGATCCAAAATTAAATGAAATCATATACAATAACAAATGAGACTGTACAGGGTGTCTGATAAGTAGAGGTACAACCGAGTAGGAAATAATACTACAAGTTGAGACGAAAGAATAAAACTTTTTCATTAAATCTTGGTTTTATCGAAATTAATTTTTGTACCATGTAATTAAGACAGTTTATTACCATAAATAACTGTAGTTAGNAATGAGACTGTACAGGGTGTCTGATAAGTAGAGGTACAACCGAGTAGGAAATAATACTACAAGTTGAGACGAAAGAATAAAACTTTTTCGAAATTAATTTTTGTACCATGTAATTAAGACAGTTTATTACCATAAATAACGATTATTTTAAATAATGATTATTTTTAAAAGTTGTTCTGTGGTAAAAGTATTACGTTTAAATGTGTAATATTACTGCGTTCAAGTATGGTAGCAGAGATAAATGAAGAACGATCAAGCAGAGGGATCAGAGTAGAAGCATCGGAATTTCTTACGAAATGCTAAATGAGAAAGCCCACTGGCAACGTTAAGTATGTAAACGTATGTAAATGTATGTAAACGTGGTTCCACGCTCCAAGTGTTGATCAAAATATAAGTTTTCAAAGAAATTTAATAGATGCACGTCCGAAACGGATTAAAGGATAAAGTTCTCATATCATTTGCGGAGAAGGAGGATACGCTTAATATGAATAAGCGACGCAAATGCAGTCGCAGGACGTTTGCAAAAGATGTCGATAGGAACAAGCCGTGATGTTTAGTATTCACAGTTTACCGGAGATCGATTTGCAAATGCAGTTGACTCTCCAGTTTGTCAAAGAGTTGGATCTTGAATCTCTAAAATGCATCCATCAAAGGTAATTTTTGCCAATAGAAGCAGGAGGAAGAAGGATTGCACAGAGATCAAGAGCGTGGCAAGAGCTCCTTTTCACCAACGCGTCAAAGAAATATATATAGGGTTCAAAGCGAGCAGCTTTTGAATATCAGCGAAAAGTTTTCAACCCGCTTTGTCTTGGCCACCAGAGGAAAATGAATCTTCCAGTATTCCACGTTGGCACGAATCGATTCCTTAAATCTTGCCCTGACAAAGTTTCACGAACACCTACCAAACGCCCTGGCAGCCAATTAAGGAGGGACAATCGTTCCCTATTCGCTCAAGAACGTCGCCGTTAATAAGTTTCCGTTGGTCAAGTAAGGTCACTTTGAAATTAATGAATATTCCAATATTCTTTTGCTCTTTTGCCTTGGATTAAAACTGACTCGATATTCCACGAGGAGAAAGTTTTCGCGTCGCGCCTGCAATTAACCCCCGTTCCCCGTGCGCGTTCATCAGAACGGTTATTGCGTTCGATGCGAAGGGTTGACCTGTGATCGAATTTTAATGGCGCGTTACGGTTTCATTCGAAATTGGAATAAAACCTGTAACGCCTTAAAATGATAACGGGTCGGAAAACGCGTCTATAATTTCTTCTTCCTGCTACATTTTTTTAAGATCAATTTCATTCACTATATAATTCTCACTTACGAGTTATAAAATTGATCATCAAAAAATTATTTATTATTCATAATATTTCCTACTTGATCATTTATTTCTAGGAACTCGTTTGTTAAATCAATTTGCCTAAGAGATTCTGCAATCTTTTACTCTTTTCCTTTCCTAATAAGAGCAACAACTTTAAATACTTTCTTATAAAATACTAAAAATGTTCTTTTCACTCAATCATGACATAACTCTGCTCTTTACTTGCATTCGAGTTTCTCTCTACAAGTCTGCATCTTGCACACATACCTGTCCCTTTCTTTAGACAGCTCACTTTTCAAGCTAACATCCTAAGTCTCTTTCAGCATCTCGTACAGAACTTTACATACCTCTTGCGTTCTCTGACACAGCCATTTTATAGTCTAAGTCTCAAGATTTCTCTGTCGGAGCTTCTCGTAATCTCTTTCGCATGTAATTAACTATCATGCTTTGTATCCTCCCCTTCGCTCCAAGAGACACGTCGAAGGCTTTTAACCTACTAATATTTTATTCAACATTTTTCTAGACATTTGCAGAAAATATCACAGGGCAAAAATTTTAGGTATGGAAACAATAGGGAACACTATGAAATATGGAACACATAACAATTTTCCAAGATCCGATTTCTATCAATTCATGATACAATCTCANAAAAATTTTAGGTATGGAAACAATAGGGAACACTATGAAATATGGAACACGTAACAATTTTCCAGGATCCGATTTCTATCAATTCATGATACAATCTCGAAAGTCTCTTCGCATCATATCTCTCACGATATAATTCGATTTGATATTTCAATCGAAGACTATATTTGAACTTCCCCATTTTTGTCACTAATAAAAAGAATCATTTCACGCTTTTAGAAAACATTTTCTGAGTGTAGCGCATCGTAATATCAAAATTAAGTAATAAAAAATCACACCATCTTCCTTCTATTTTTTTCTTCATGTACAAGTTGGTTACCATCGTTTTCAACTTAAAGATATAACTTCTGATCCAGAAACTGAACTAATACAAACGCAGGATCATCTTCTTCTGTAAGTCAATAAAAAATAATGTACGAAAATTAATATAATTTATGTTGTTATATTTACAAACAATTATACAAGCTAATCGCACGTTAATTATAAATGGTCCAAATGACTATGATTTTAATTATCTAACGTTAAACAGTTAATATTGTGTTATCTTCTATTCTTGGAAAACTCTGTTTCTTGCTAATCCGATTTGGCTCTAATACTGGTGCCTTTATCTCACATGCGGTCTCAATTATCGTGATAGAAGCAGAAACTACCATTGCCTGGGTCACTTTTTATTTTCTCGGTTTTCCCTTTCTCTCCAACCCACACTACGCCCACGAGATCATTGTTCGCGCAGGAAGTTGTACATATATATATACATATATATACGTGGGTAATTCGGACGTTGCAGAGACGCATTCGTCGTCGAGGACGTAACAGATTTTCTTGGTACTAGTCGGTGAGAAAGGACGCGAGTGGTTTCTGAGAGCGTTTAGTGTTAGACGCTCGCGGTCGCCTCGGAAGAAAGCTCGTGACCCCGGCCTGGCCGTGATCGAATTAAGACCCGGACATCTTTCTGCCGGCTCTTGGGGTTTCGCTCGACTGCCACAGGTAATGCGACGAGAAACAGAAGTGGTACTTAAATGACAAGAACAAGTACAGCGAACAGATGTATAACAAGTTATATAATTTCTCCTTATCTCTATATAGAACAATTAATTCGTGGATTTATAAAAAAAAAATAAAGTATACGGTGAAATGAGAAATATTTTTATTTTGAAATAAGAATATATTGATGGTATTAACGTTTGTTTGAAATACCCCAAGGGATGAAAGAGGTATTTGAATAAAGAGAGAAAGAAAAAAAAAGATTCTGGTTTCATTTTAAACAGAACTGGATTGAACATTGTACCCAGTGTCCCAGAAATAGTGGCCAGAGTGGATACAGTCGGCCAGATGGTGATTCTACATGGTACAACAGGTGGAAGAGAAAGAATAATATTTTTCCCTTTAAGACATAATTTTCGAACAAAACTAGTGTGAAATCNCATATATATACGTGGGTAATTCGGACGTTGCAGAGACGCATTCGTCGTCGAGGACGTAACAGATTTTCTTGGTACTAGTCGGTGAGAAAGGACGCGAGTGGTTTCTGAGAGCGTTTAGTGTTAGACGCTCGCGGTCGCCTCGGAAGAAAGCTCGTGACCCCGGCCTGGCCGTGATCGAATTAAGACCCGGACATCTTTCTGCCGGCTCTTGGGGTTTCGCTCGACTGCCACAGGTAATGCGACGAGAAACAGAAGTGGTACTTAAATGACAAGAACAAGTACAGCGAACAGATGTATAACAAGTTATATAATTTCTCCTTATCTCTATATAGAACAATTAATTCGTGGATTTATAAAAAAAAAATAAAGTATACGGTGAAATGAGAAATATTTTTATTTTGAAATAAGAATATATTGATGGTATTAACGTTTGTTTGAAATACCCCAAGGGATGAAAGAGGTATTTGAATAAAGAGAGAAAGAAAAAAAAAGATTCTGGTTTCATTTTAAACAGAACTGGATTGAACATTGTACCCAGTGTCCCAGAAATAGTGGCCAGAGTGGATACAGTCGGCCAGATGGTGATTCTACATGGTACAACAGGTGGAAGAGAAAGAATAATATTTTTCCCTTTAAGACATAATTTTCGAATAAAACTAGTGTGAAATCCCATTACGTACTTGCATATTGACTAAAATTTCAGAAAATTTATGAAAACTCTTTTTTATGGAGTTTTATTGAATCTAAAATGTATTTCAAGATATTACTACTTATGTATTTACAACATCGTTTTGATGTTTAAAGATTTGAAAACACGCATAATTTACTAGAAGTGCATAATAATTTAATTCAATGAACAAAGCAATATGCTCAATATATCGTAAACTTTTAGCACTTAATAAAATAATTTTTAAGACTAATCTCATTCATATCGGCTTGATATGTATCTACACCGATTTCAGCCTTACTTACAATGGTCTACGAATAAGCTAATCGATAGTTACGTTCATTTTCATACATTCGCATGATCTCTTGTTCTCCAATATTACTTCAGTAAAGTTTCAGTTGAATCGAGGACTATTCATGAATAGAGGATGCTCGAATCATTTCATTATGGCAGTCGGACGTGAGACACAGAAGCCCATAGGTCTACTCGTATAGTTCACTTGTGCTAACATATTTGGAATACTGTGAATAAATTGGAATACTCTGCATCGAAAAGAATTCAACACTCTTCAAATAGTCTAAAAACGATACTTCTTGTTCTTCGTTTGTACTGATAGGATAAACACTAAATATTTATTACCAACATTAAATGATATTATCCAGTTTCCATTGATTGTGCATTTCGTCGTGGTGTCTTATTAAACTTAGACAAAATTGTATTTCAAATATGCTCCATTTCTTCGAGTTATATGTATATAATCATATTATAAAAATTAAAGTTTGAAATCGTTTATATTATTAAGATAATTCATGGAAAAATGGAAGTGGACCATCGCGATTTCACTAAATACTTTGATGAAATTATATAGAACCCCGCAGAACATTATTCCACGCAGGCTGACTAAAACTATTCGAAGAATTAAAATCGGAGGAACTTAGTAGTTAGATGCTCTCCACGCGGTCTGAGCGAAATTCTTCCAGTTCGGGGAGGAGAGGGATTTTCAAAGGGAGTCCTTTATGAGATGATACACTCCCTAAATTGCGAGATTTATCAAACGGACGGTTTCCGTTACTTTTATTTTTCTTCGCCTCGTACCTCTGGCAAATTAAAATTACCTACTAAATGGTAAGTTCGCAAATTTTCTTCCATTGCCTCTTAAATGAAGGAAAGGAAAGAACGCGCATGCGAGATATATAGAAAAAGAAATTGTGACTAAAGGAAAAAAGGGCTGTCTGAGGGAAAATATGGGAGCAATTTGTTTCGTAGCCTCTTAGTTCGATTAGAGAGCGAATCCGACAGCGCGCCGTTCCATTTCCGCCTCCGCTTGCCGTGAAATTAAAATGGAAGCCGGACGCAATTATAGAGAAATAAAAATGTAAGCTGTCGATATGGATCTGTTCCGTCGTCCGATGGAAATTATGCGCGCGGATCGAGTGAAGCGATAAAGTTTATAGTGAAAGCAAGCGGGAAAAAATAATTTGCATCAGAAGCCGCGTACAAACAGACGAAACTAATTAATTAGCGAGGCACCGACTTCTAAACTCTGTCTCGTTGAGATTCTCTCGTACTTTTCTTCCCGTAGCAATGAAAAACGAATCCTATGTTACGAAACGCTCCCACTCTTCTGGATCGTTTTATTTTATGTCTTCTCTGTACCTCTTATTTCTTTATTATTATTACTGTCCATACAATAGTCTAAATCAAATCTCCGCTGTTGTCTAACTTTAGTTTGTACACAATGCGTTTGTGCACGATCAATTCTGTCATCACCAAATCTGTTAGTGTGTTGTGTTTGATTCGTATTTTTGTGTTCAAGTTCATTCCATGGTCATGTTGTGCCACATTGTTGAACTTGTTTAGATGTCGGCTATAATATGCAACGGAAAAAACTATGCAATCCCATTTAAAAAAAACGTTCGTGACCTTCAAATAGAACTGAAAAAATGACTTTAAAAAAAATATTACGATAGCAACGTGGATCCTTCAAAACCATTCTAATCCTAGTATATCCACACTTCGTATCTTTAAGTCCAACTGACAATGAGATATTTGAGAGATAGGTGTTCTATTTGTCGTGACTTTCACCCTGTATAGTGTTTACAAACAATCACGTTCGCGTTATTAAAATTAATATTTAGAAGAGTACAACAGAAATGTTGCGTTTAATCTATATAAACGAGAACATAAAACACACAATATATTTATTTTTTTCTGTATTTCGATAAATTGAATACAAAAATCTAATTTTTACTTAAAAAGAGTAGAAAAATGCATCGTTGAAGCTAAACGTGAGAAAAAGATTTCGATCCGTTTACATTATTTCNAAGCCGCGTACAAACAGACGAAACTAATTAATTAGCGAGGCACCGACTTCTAAACTCTGTCTCGTTGAGATTCTCTCGTACTTTTCTTCCCGTAGCAATGAAAAACGAATCCTATGTTACGAAACGCTCCCACTCTTCTGGATCGTTTTATTTTATGTCTTCTCTGTACCTCTTATTTCTTTATTATTATTACAGTCCATACAATAGTCTAAATCAAATCTCCGCTGTTGTCTAACTTTAGTTTGTACACAATGCGTTTGTGCACGATCAATTCTGTCATCACCAAATCTGTTAGTGTGTTGTATTTGATTCGTATTTTTGTGTTCAAGTTCATTCCATGGTCATGTTGTGCCACATTGTTGAACTTGTTTAGATGTCGGCTATAATATGCAACGGAAAAAACTATGCAATCCCATTTAAAAAAAACGTTCGTGACCTTCAAATAGAACTGAAAAAATGACTTTAAAAAAAATATTACGATAGCAACGTGGATCCTTCAAAACCATTCTAATCCTAGTATATCCACACTTCGTATCTTTAAGTCCAACTGACAATGAGATATTTGAGAGATAGGTGTTCTATTTGTCGTGACTTTCACCCTGTATAGTGTTTACAAACAATCACGTTCGCGTTATTAAAATTAATATTTAGAAGAGTACAACAGAAATGTTGCGTTTAATCTATATAAACGAGAACATAAAACACACAATATATTTATTTTTTTCTGTATTTCGATAAATTGAATACAAAAATCTAATTTTTACTTAAAAAGAGTAGAAAAATGCATCGTTGAAGCTAAACGTGAGAAAAAGATTTCGATCCGTTTACATTATTTCAGTGGGAATTACAATAAAATTAAATACACCAAAGTTGAATATCATAGAGGAGATTGAAGCAAGTTTAAGTCATTGTATACTGGAAACTCAATTATATATTTTTCGGGTAAACTATAACACATCCAATATATATAATATATATATATTAATTACCTTAGTATGAAAATTTTGTGAGTAATTCTACTTACAACCACAACTTAAATTCAAATTAAAAAATTAGAAGTACTTCTATTTAATCATATGATAATCGTGAAACTCGAAGCAATCTTTCAATTAAATGAATTCTTTCGTGTTTTACTGTACTGAAAATAATACACGTTAAACGTGGGATGTAGTAACTTAAAAATTCTATTGTATCCTTTGTGCGATAAATTATTGTGTTTAACATCTGGATTACTGTAATAACTTACGCCGCTGCTTTTACTAACGAAAGGAAAAAAGCAAACGGACGATACCTTCAACGATCTTTTGATAGTTGACGTTAAGCAGAGATCTTCCATTCTCATAAATTAATCGTAGAATGAAAATAAGAGCCCTAAAAGTCCCGGCAATTATCCAGTATTATTGAATCAATTATCGAATCGAAAGTTGAGTCTAAAATTAGTAATAGAGGTATACAGAAAACATATTAGCACGTACAAATATACAGGGTGTTTCAGGATTAAATGGCCAAACTTAAAAGACAAATTTAGGACCCCAAAACAAACAAAAATTTCCTCTAGAAATATTCTCGCAAACGGTTCGTTCAAGAGCTATTGACTTCTGAAGTTACAGAATTATAGGAATGAATATTGTCCAAAGGATAAATTTATCTTTGTCGTTGTTATCTATATTGTTAGAATTTCCATCACAAAACCCATAACAATACACCATATCGGCATATT
>SMSR01016185.1:124532-156225 GCA_019453355.1 Ceratina japonica | reverse complement strand
TATAATTAATCCGTGAATGTAATACTTCTCTATAAAGTGACGTTATATTATTTTTCGTATACTAAGTATACTTTTCCATGAAGTAATATTAAGGGAGAAAATGGCAATAACAACCTGCATTTCACAAAACGTAATAACAATAGAAATTTTCGCGGGAACTTCTGAATAGAATCGAATTAAGAACTCTTTTCGAGGCTCCTGCAGACACTTTCATTTCGTGCTAAAGCAGCCACGGAATAAAAATGAAGCTGGCATCTGCAGAATGGGAAATTGTGAAACGAGTCGAAATAGGAGGAGAAAAATTGTTTGAGACAAACACCTTCTTATTGTTTGGAAGAAAAGATATCGCATAACAATATAAATTATAGGATCATGTATTCAAACGATAGTATTTCAGAAACGAGTTCGAATTCGTTATAAAAATGCCCTATTACAATTTCTTTAACTACCTGTTACAATGTTAGCAATGTACTTTAATTCTGATAATATAAAGATAATTTATAGAAGAGAATATCGCGCGGTAAAAAATATTTGAAACGTACAAAACGGAGAGCCAGTGATCAAGTGTACGTAAAAACGAATAAAAGATCAGAGAAGCACGGATTGTAACCCCTTTCCAGACGCAACGACTTTCTGATAGTTGAATTAGGGCGGATGCTCTCGACCTCAGCGTTTTTTGTTCGCTTCGTGCCGAAGTACCCAAAGAATAAAAACGAAGTGTACACAGTCGTGAATGTTTAAGGGTGCTGAAACCACCGAGTAGCGAGGGTGAAGCAGATTTCTAACGCCTGCAACGCATGGTACGAATGGCTCGAACGAATCATTCCATAAGCGAAGAAAGTTTTGACAATCCTGACAATCAGACAGTGTTGCTCTTTCTGTGTGTATTCTTTGATTTGTGATTATATGCCGTTGGTAAGCGAACGTTAATTTCCGACTAACTCAATTCATGTTGATGTTTCAATTATGAATATTGACTGAGATACAAGCATACGTACGAGAGGAAGTAAAAAATAAAGGGATATTTGAGAAAAGGGGCATTTATCCTAATGAAATCCCTTTACTTTTTGACTTCCCCTCGTATAACGTTTTAAGATTATACAATCTATAACATTGGTCAATGAAAACATAATTATGCTTTCTTCATTTTTAATTATTTCCCTTTGTAAAAATTGACGATTATAATATTTATCATTTGAATTTCTTTTGTAGTTGTTGTAATTTGCAAAATTTTTCATATTTTTACCCTCTATCTCATTTTCTTTCCTTTTCTAACATTCTTCAGCTAACGTCGACTGATATCATTTTCCTAAGTGATCTCATGATACGCTAAGATTATTCAACTGTAGATTTCATTTCTGTACCTTTTTTGCTTGATTTTTAGGAACTATCATTCTTCAAATGTCACGGTATAATTTTCGGATTTCTATATTCATCGAGAATTGCGAATTCCTATACAATTTAACTAGACATAAAATTAATATGCAAGATAAATCACCCCAAGTTATTATTCATACATAAATACATGGCAACGTAGTATTTGCTAATCTTACTCCAACGGACTGTGTGATTTATTTAGTGTGTTGTAAAAAATAATGAAATTAGATGAAATAAACTTGAAAATACGTAACAAGATTGAGTCTCTTCAATTTCTAATCGCAGATTATAAGCCAGAAGACCAAAGTTTAATATTGCAGTGTTTAATTCTCGATCAATAAGTTCGATCTCTTTGAACAAAATCTTTATTGTTTTTACAATTGTTATAAATTATTTTCGATTATATTACAGAACCATGCTCTCTTAAAACATCAAATTGTAGGTTCCACTTCTTTTTGTTTACTGTTGCTGTTCGATTGTAATCATAATTCTTTGATGCATTTAGAGTATTAAGAGTATATAATAAAATTATTTAATTATTTAGTTACTTAAGGTAAAGCAAAAATAATTAATACATTATTTGAAAAATACATGATATTTTACAACATACTATGTGACCATATACATCTCTGTTTTATGACTCATATTTACTAAACTGATATTTCATTATTTGAAACTCAGTGATTCTGCACTTCTCCATTAAAAAATTACTGTCGACGGAATCGAATAAGGGTATCGATTAGCGAGTAATCAAGTGTCGAATCTTCTTTATTGCTTACCATTCCCGTAAATCTCGCGTAGGCAGTCGGCTGCAAAAATGCTTCCTAATGCAGTTCGCGGGCCAGTGCCGTGGGCCGGATAAGTTATGCGGTAAAATATAGAACGTGCGAATCGAGTTTCAAAGTAGTTCAAGAGAACAGATGGCGAAACGAGACTCATCGATCGTGTCGCCTGTCATCTTACCGGTCGTCCGCGAACAAAAGCCAAATTTCACATACCGCAAAATGAAAAATAACGAAATACTAGTGATCTTATCTTATTAAACAACATTTATTTTTCCAATAATCACTTGAATTTAGAAGACATGGAATACTTAAAACAACGCATTTGTATTTCTCTAATCTAAAAAAGAATAAAAGATTATTGTACATACCAATTTTTATATTTTTTTATGACTAGCAGCTAAATTATAAAATAGTATTGCAGATTTTTCTGTAGACATTAGATTAGTACTAATAAATCATGTATATTTCTTTATTCTGAAGTATCATATCAGGAATATCAGATGAAAACATATCAACAAGAATATTTAGAAAGAAAAAAATATGTGTACATATACATGTAGTCGAGAACCTTATTTGGCTACAATATGATAGACGGGGAAGGCGTTGTTTTTCCTGTTTTTGTGAGAGATGAACCAGATGGTGTTCTCCGTCAAGTTGTTCTAATAAAATCTTGAAAAACATACTTTCTTATACATAGATATACGATCAAGGCAATAATAAGTTAAGTCACCGGAGGAAAGGAATTGTGATATTTTTACCAGACTACGCTAGAAGGAGGATATTGTATTTGAATTTAAAATATAGGAAATAACAAAAATAAATAAACACAGTACTGCTATAAATGAATAGAGAAGCGATTTCTGTCAATATTTAACTATGTATAGCAATGCATCGTATTTGTTTACCGCTAGTTAGCCGCGAGGTATTGATTGCAGTCTCAACGTTAAACACGCTTCTGTCGGTTTATTCTATATTCGAGTTTTAACTTTCTAAAAATAAGTTAATACTTCTAATTTATTAAGTTTAATTACATGTACGTGTGTCCAAGCATGTTTAACTGTGATATATTGTAAAACGTGTTCGAGCACTTCGAGCACGTTCAACGGTCGCATGCCAGCAACATTGTATCGGCAACAGTGTGTAAGCTTGGACCACGGTGTAATAGACAGGTGTTCTGAACGGCCCCATCGCTTTGTGATTTTTAGTGTGTAGTTCCTGCAGTGGCTGCTAGAGGCGCCCGAGTAGTAGAGGCATATCTGGCATATATGTATGTATAATTCAAGAAAAGAATAACAATTAAACTGATCGAAAACATATATTTTATATTCTAACGATATACACTTGAATTTTAAATATTTCTTTCGTAAACTGTTTGTACAGGTTATACAATTTTAATTCAATATTTCACATAAATAAGAACAATTTTATACTTACATGAAACAATACATTTCCAGATACATCTTTTAATACAGTCTCCCTTTTAATATCTCCCTTATGAAAGTGTTTCTCACACACGAAACTAGTTTTTCTTAATACATTTTCTGATTTTCTTAAAGCTTCTTCCCATTTCTTAGAAACTTCCTCATTATAGACTAATCGTCACAGCCGCCCATGTGGCTACAGATATTCGTTCAGAACACCTGTCTATTACACCGTGGCTTGGACGAAGGGGAAGAAGAGAGTCAGAGTTAAGAATAAATCGGCTTCAATAGTTACCGAGTTAAAGTTATTGCCAATCCCCTACGTATTTGAACATATTTAAACTAGGTACGTATAGTAGGTTGTCTATTGGATGTATATTTATTTGTGCTGCTATAAAAGAAGAACGGCTTACCAAACGGCAATCAATTCGTCTTTATGAGGAAATGTATTCCTCGCAGTCGGGTTACATGTTTTTAATTTATTCTCATTAACAGTTTCTCTCACCAATGGCGCATAATATGCAATTTTCTATCAATAATTGTTCAATTGCACAAACTTTTACTAACAATAAATAAATCGACGATAAAAAATTGTCAAAAGAATTTTCCGTCCATTATTTAAAAAGAGATACTGGTCGCCAATTTTGATGAACATAAAATATACATACATATTATCGATGGCATGATTCTGAATTGTAAACAACTTTTATCCATTAACGGAAAGAAATTATTAGACGTAGTAGCGAGGATAAGAAAATGAAAGTTCAAAAGCAAAGATGATCTAATGGGGTATCGGTAATTAGTCGGTACGTACATGGTCGAGGAGAATCGATATATTAGGAAGATTAATCGTCTCGAGCTGATACGCTGTTCCGGAACCTGTTTGTCTGATATCTTAGTGTATTATACTAATGACGGCGTTTTCGTTCGTTCTTTGGACAACGTCCAAACACATTTCACGCAAGAAACTTTCAGAACTGTTTGGCTCCATAATGAAGACTGATAGAAGTAGTTGCTTCCTCTTAAAAACTGTGGTGTTTATAAAGCAGTTATTAGCTGATTAAATTGAAACGCGCGCGTATATCGGAAATGAAAAATCAATTTATATCGAAGTTGCAAATGTATAAGATTCTTTTCATATAATGCAAATTGTTATGTGTTCTTTTATTATCTATTATAATCTGCCTATGTGCAAATATAAATTATTTAGGATACACGGCTCTGCACTCAAAACAGTTTTTAGTTTTTTGTTTTGCCATTTCTCTATTAACGTTAAACATCCGAATTTAAGAATGTGTCCTATTACCTCTTCTACATCGAGAAATTATCATTTCGACTTACAAATTTACTTACAAGAAATGCGTCATACGCGTGAAAATCATTTCTTAAATAAATGAAAATTATTCTTTTAATTAAGTAGGTAAAGGTCTAAGTACCGCGTGGGAGTTAATGAAAACAGATTGTATCGAGCGGAATATTTCAAGAAGAACGCGCGACCCGTAACAAAGGCTGCCACGCAAAGTGAAACACACGATGCAGGAAGTGATTAAAAGGTCCAATATGTCAAAGTTTTTAATTATTAAAAGCACTTCTCTATTTAACCAAAGGAAACATGAGCCCATTTTATATCACCACTTGAGGTTTCATCTTATTTTTAAAGATATTGAAGTTTCATTTATTGAATGAAGACACTATAGTTCAGACTTCTGCTGACCTTGTAATGCCGTATGCGACGGCTCAAGTCTAAGCAGACTACTGTACATTCATCTCTCACGAGCTTTCAAGGAATATTGTTTTACGTCTTTTCTCGATTTATATGTGAAAGTAAATTAACAATTATCCTAAATAAAGAATCTCAACCCTCTTCTGAAAATTTGAGCAAAGTTAAATGACATCTATGTTAAATTTTAAAGTTAATCATCCACACCCTTTTAATTTTAGTATTCAACAATTTAACTCTAGTGACAGAACCAATGTAGAAAAATTGTCGAAAAGTTAAAAACTGATTCAAATAATTTCGAAAAATGTGTATTATTTTCGCCAACTTTGACTACATATTAATAGAGTAATATTAGCCCAACTGAATGCATTTCATAAAATTTTTCAAGAGCTTCATAAACGAAGCAACATTCGAAAGGACAAAATTAAATTACGTCAGGCATGTCTCTGTCACTGTGCGTTATGTACGTGTGACGTCTGGAATATTCCGCTTTTCATCAAATAAATCAAATTGCGATTCAACGTTACAACATCGCCACATTCCATCTTCCATACCACGGAGACTAATTTTTTGTTATTACTTATTATAATATTATAAATGTTCGTGTTCTTCATTTTTAATATATTATACGAACCATTTCCTATGAACTATAACGATTATTTTTATTAATCCATTGGAGTACAACTACCTTAATACATGAATTTGCCCAAATCTACCACATTCTTCAGATAATAAAACGAGTGTTCTTGTTTTAAGTATTCTGTGTAAATATTAAGAATAATCGCAGTGCATCGTGATCGTACTCCGAAAAGAATTCGAGGGGGCGAGCGAGAAAATTTTCTCGTCACGCGAAGGAAAAGGGAAAAGTTCTCAACCGAGAGACAGTATTCTACAGCCGCAAATTTCGTTGAAAGTAAACTGCAGGTGCATGTAACGTGCGCGGGAAAGACATACCGTTCGCGCGGATTATTTCAAAAGCACGAGAAGCAAGAGGATACGAACTCGCGAAGAAGAAATTGTGCGCTCTCTCGAGAAGAACGGAACCGTGACCCGCATTTCGAGTCTCTCACATTGTTTCCACTACCGACAACAACCCTCTCCTTCGTTACAGACCGATCGACAACGAACTCGCCGCGCTCTGCAACGCGACGCGACGCGACGGGGTTAAGTTGCAATATCGCGGAAATGTTTCCCGCGGGGCGGACAGCGCGTGAAACAAAGCCGCCGCCGTGTCGCGGAAATTTCAATGGGGACTCGTTAACCCATATAATTCATTTCTACCACGCGGCGTCCCCGTTATTATCGGAAACGTGTAATTCTCAACGATTCCTGAAGCGTCCAGAAGGTAAAAGTCGAGACGCGGATTAGTTATGTCTTTGTACGAAGGATCTGATTTCATCCCGAACTCCTATTTTACCTGCTACACTTACGCTAACGAGGAATGAAAGGAAGAATAATATCTTATATAATCAAACACCTTTGAATACATTTCTATTATTCAGAAAATATTATGAGAAGCATTTTACGTGGAACTAACAGCTCCTAATCTAATAATCTAATATGCAATATTTATATATTTCGTATAGATTCATTATTGTTTATTGTTACTTAAAAATCAATTAGTTTCAAAGCTTCAAAATGTTTGCAAGTTTGTGAAGTCTTCATATTTTATCATGGGGAATTTCTGCAGCTACTGTGATAACCGGCCTGGGCTCACATAAATCTACGAGTAGGCGTCAAAAGTGATTAAACTGCAATCATGTATAGCATCGAGCAAGATAACTGCTTCCAGAGCCGTTATTTCGTAACACGAGCCACTACGCCGTCTGCAACTGCGTTCCAACACCATCTGCGTGTACATGTAGAGTTCTTTGGTTCTTTCGCCGCGTTTCTCCATATGTAGGCACATGTGCAAATGCACGCGACCTCGAAGCAACGCCGCGCCGTGCTGTGAAACTGATTCAGTTTGATCGAATCCGTAATTCTGCGGGCTGCCGTACGAGCAGGCTAGCATAAAGGGGAATATCGAGTAGCTCGTATTGTAAGATGTGTAATATGGATATGGCTGGAGGAAATGGAACGGTCGAACGACGCGGCGAACGCGTTTCTACGCGAGTAGTTTCGCAGTTTCTTTGGGGAAGGTTTCCTTTGAAGATATGTAGGTATGCTTCAACTTCATCCTCGATATTCTTGCTTTTCTTTGAGGAGAAGAAATATCCTTTTCGAGGGCTCAGAACGCGTGCTTAACGAGATATATTTTTGAAAGCGTAGGTGGCAAATTTACAGCTATTTAGACAGAAATTAAATGTTGATAATAAAATGATTACAAAATAAAGGCCGAATAACGTTGTCATAATGGTGAGTTTCATTTGCTTGATCTTTGCTTCCCCTTTTTTACGCCAAAGCTTTCTGTATGTATACGTAATGTTAAAGAACGTAGTGAAATATATTTTAAAACTACGAAATGCGGAGTTGTGTGTATTATGTCTGTATAAATATTAACTTTATGAAGTGTTTTTTTTTCTATCATTTTTGGAAGAATTCAAAAGATTTTGTGTCAGATATTTTGTATAGCTGTCTCATGTTTAAAATATGATAATATGAATATTTGTTCCTGTTGACCAGAAATGGAAATTTTTAAATATATATAATAATTACCATTTTTTTTAATATTGGAGAATCGGATAGGAAAATTGGAAAAGCAATTAATTAAATAATGCGAAGTAACGAATAAATTGGAGATAATTATAATGGAAGAATGAGTTACGAATAGAAATTTAGAAATCCTAAAACGGAGAAAGAATGCACTAGAAACTAAAAGAAATGAAAACGATCGATTGTTGCGAAACTTCAATTGCCAACACCAAAGTGATCTGTAAAATAAATGTTGCTATTTTATTGCAAATGTGATTTTTAAGAAACAAAAAGATTCGATACTGAAGGCACAATATATTTACGTGCGTTTAGAAGAATTTCGTTCACTGTATATACATAAATTAGAAAGGAATTTAAAGGTATATTCAATATTAGACAACCCGAAAAGACTAAAATAATATTTTAGTTTTATTTAGTTTTATTGTTAAGCTAGTTTTATTTTCTTTATTACTTTCATTTGAATTAGAAAAGCGTATTAGATATACTTTGAAACAGAAGANATTCAATATTAGACAACCCGAAAAGACTAAAATAATATTTTAGTTTTATTGTTAAGCTAGTTTTATTTTCTTTATTACTTTCATTTGAAACAGAAGCTACAGTGTTCAATAAAATTCCATTTATCAAAGCTGAACCACCAGAGAAAATTCCATTTATTTCCTGGATAATGTTAATCAAAAACGACATAAAATCGCATACGAAGAGATTGCGGAATAATACAGAAAACGATTGACTTATAAGGCTAAACTAGCACCAACTTTTCAAACTGCTTCCTAGCTAGCATTTCCCTTATATTCCAGAGTTATTACCTGCGTCTTTATTGCCGGCGTTTCAGAACTGGGAACAGAGAAAGGTTACCTGCTACGTCACGGGAACGTACAAGTTTGTTTAAAACAATTGGTAACTACATAACAGGTTCACTTCTGGTGCCACTCTGATGCCTCAATAAACACATTCTAATGATATTATTCTGATTAAACAAATTGATTTTATTAGAATTGATTAAACCATACACGTCTCTCCTATAAACGTCTTTTTTAACAAAACAAGTTAAAAAACTGTTCGTATCAGAACGATTAGTACTGCTACTTGCTGCTGGTAGCTACTGATGAAGTTATATTACACAAAGTTTGTCCTCATTGTCAATATCACAAATAAAATACATAATTCGTGTAAAAATTAAGCTACAAAAAACAGCCTCAATTACTCTCACAATGAATGTGAAGTAAAGGAACTTTCAAATTAATATTATTGATAAAAGAAGTTTAAAATTCTAATAACAGTGTTCACGAAGTTACAATGTCCTCGTATGTTTCACGGAAATCCACACGCTCTGAACTTTCCTGTTTGACTTCTCTCGCAAGATCGCGAACGGCGAAAGCGAAAGTAATGTCCTTTGGAGGAAAATGAACTCCCTGGTCGCTTTTTCCTCGTAGGTGTCGCGAAACGTTCCGTAGACATTTTGGAACGGTATTCCAATTAAAAGTTCAAGAACGTTTTACGCCGTACCGCGTTGGTCAACGTGTTCGTGAACGCTCAGGAATGGTTGTTCCAAAGCACCTCGCAAAACCTTGATTACTCGACCATCGTATCGTGAGTTAAACGGAAAACGCACCGCATTGATTCGAACTAATAAAACTTCCTCTCGCCCAGCGAACTTTCCGGTTTTTCGCTTCTCGCAAACCTTTACATTCGACTTCCGCCATAGAACGGCCGAAAATGAGCCCACTTCTTGTACCTTGATTGCAACTCTGTTAACTGAAGGTTATAGTACTTGTGATTTTTCGAAGAAATCCTACTTTTAATCGGAGCTGCAAATTAATTTCTCTATTTCTACGATACTAACTAATAACAATCATTTTATATGGCATAACTTTTAATAGTTAGTAAAACCTTTAAATTATTATGTTGTGACTAAGTTAAGACCAATATTTGAAAATACGCGTTCAAACTGCGGTTATTTCATCCTTTCTGTGGATACACGGTATAACCCCTTCGCAGCTTTTAATCTCTGAAATAAAAAAGGACACGGGAAAAAAGCCTGGCACACATTTTGATTTACACTACAATCGACCGGCACAAAGGCAACCAGCGACAAGTGTAGACACAAGTTTCTCATAAAAGAGCCAGGAAAATCGCTTGACTCAACCACTATGCCGGGCATATCGTTACAATGAAAGGGGTCGTAATTCCTGACTGAAAGTCGAGACATGCCCATTTTAAACGTCGCGATCGTTTGTCGTGCGACCTCCCAGACTCATCACGGCCGGTGGAGCTTGTTATTTTTCCGTCGCGATCCGTTTGTCATCTTTATGACGGCCGTTGGCACCATGTATCGTGCCCGGTATTAAGAGGCAAGAGAAACAGGCTGGCCGGATGGCTCGCGCGAAAAGGATAGCTCAGACAAGCGAGCGCCACTAACTTGCACAATATATCAGGACTCGGATTAATCGAGCAGACTATTGCATCGGCGTTCTTTTAGCCCTGTTCTTTCGCTTTCAGCTCGTTCTCGTGTCCGCCAGAGCTTTCGCCTTATGAACTTATCGCTTTTTTGCTTCTACATAATCTTTTACGAACGAATCTTTCATTTTCCCGAGAAAAAACACCCATCGCTAATATATTTATGTAATGGATATTAGTTTGTTTCATAAGTGTAGAATCGAGAAGATGATATATGCTAGAGAGATGTTACTGGTATGGAATGCTTTTAGAAGTTCTGGTGATGAAAGATACCAACGACCCTACGGGCGTAATGGTTGTCATAGAGTAGGCCCAAGTTTTAAAACGAAGCTTTAAAACTCTCTTTTCTTAATACCACGCGATGACATTTGTACGGTCAGTCACTCAGTGATAAAATAGAGGACGAATTTCGATTTGCGTTATTTAACATTTTTTAGTAGAGATTATTAATTTCACATAAATTCGTAATCAAGCAATCGGGCTATTTTTAAAACTCAACTGTTGCCTTGATCATGAATACTTAATCTTTCGAACTTTCCCTCTCTCGTGTATTTAACTTGTAAGTTTATTAAGTTTCTTCGATTGAAGATCAAATATTTTAAATATCCTATGAACGAAGTTATGCTAATGATCATCAACCGTCCATCGTCGTTGCGATGGAAACACGAATGAATGAACCTTTGAAATTCTAGTTTGAGCACTCCATTGGCAAAAGGGAATCCGATCGATGCCCTCTAAAAGAGTAATCTTTTTTCCCGCGTTTAGTCGGTCGCACTCTGCATTTAACAATGCATGGATCTCGCATTCTTCTCGCATTTTATTTGAATGCTTCAACAAAATGATTTCACAATAATTTCTGTTTATTATGAAAACACAATCTAGAGAAACGGTAAGAATATTAACTTTATGAAAAGTAGATATTAACGTTAAGAAAGCATTTTACGGTTTCTGTACGAAAATTCAATGGCGAAAGTAACTATTTGAATAATCGTTTTAATACTACTAGAATCGATGATTTCAATAACAAAGGAGAATATTTGCAGTTCTCTTTAAACGTTCTATTAGTAAAAATCGTCAGTAGGTACCTACATGAAGCAGTTTACGTTACTCTGGCGTCCTATTTTATTAACAATTATTCCCCATTGTTTATACGCAAATAGACGCTTCTTTGAAGTATTTGATCGACACTGAGACTACTTTTAATTGCGTATCGCTAATCATTTAGATGTGAAGATGCGTCTATATCCCTATCATAGGTTTAAACTGAATTCATAAAAAAAATCTTGTAATTTTTAATCTTATAGACTTCAAGTTCTTTTGAAATAATGACTCTTTTTACGATTATTTTCAATTTTCTGACTATCGTTAAATTATCTTCAGTCTTTTATGACATCACAGAGGCTCATTTAGGAATTGACGATGTCATCGAAAAAGAAACAACCAGCTTAATGCATCACTATAAATTCCCAATGGAACGTGTTTCTATACGTGTTCCTCGATAAATAATAAACTGTTTACAGACTTATCGCACATAATCGTTTCTATACACTTTACAAGTTTCTTAACCCTTCCATTGCCAAGAAAATGGATTCTGTAAAAACACCGGTAGCTTATAAAGAAATGTGTCACTATGATAGAGCTTAATAACGAACATTGTTCACAAATTGATTAAATATTCACTTCACAACTAGTTTATAAACTGTGCGTCTCAAATAGTCTTTATGCATCTAAAGTCAAATGGCGTTTCGAAATATTGATAAGGTAAAAATATTCATGTATTCACGTACATTCTTCTAAAGCTCATTTTTCTGTTTCCTATAAAAATATGCATTTGCCTAAATATACAGTCTCCTTGTAAATCTTTGTACGTTCCATATAATTTAGAAATAGTATACGAGAGCATAAGTACACACAAGCTAGTTCTACGAAACGAATAACTGTTGGTATACTAGAGGTAGTTATAGTATAATTACAGAAAACATAAATGTGCAAGGACGTACCACGTGAAGTGTACAAAATACCAAAATCAAAGTACACATTCTCATAATATATGTACAGAGAGTAGCAGAGATTTTAGTTTAGATTTGATTTGCATAACAGTTGCCAGTTTGATAGTTAATTGTTACCAGGTGCTGACGCTTGTTAAGTGTACCTTGAGGCTTAAAGTGGTTCTTTTAAAATTCAGATGTCAACGAACTATAAATCACATATACTTTCTAGAATGCTATTCATTGCATATAAATAATATTTATGAAATTTATTCATGGACTGTAAGCTACAGTGATCTTATTACAACAATATTTTCTCACTGAACTAAATAAAAATGATTTTGATTATATGCACATACTAGTTAATTCGGCAGTATAACTTTGATATAATGATTTTTCAATTCGTTCCAAATTATGGTAACGTTATTTATTTTAAAATATCCTCACTCGGACGCGCTCGTAATCAACTTTGTCACGTTTCCAAAGAACACTAAGGAGGTTAGAAAAATATGGAAATTCTCACTTTTGACAATGAGTACTTTTTTATTTAATTCGCCTCTGATGTCCTGTTTTTAAAGTCAGAAAGTATTAAAATCTGCAGATTTTTAATCTCGTTCTTTTAGTACTATCTGCAAAGTGAATGGAAATTTTAGTAGTTTCGAATAGGAAATCCATAACTCCCATACGTTTACACGACGAACTTAAAACGAGCACTTCTAAATTATTTTTGGGCGAAAACATATTTTCATTTCATAATATTTTCCAGAAGTTATAATAGAATGTTAAAAGAGCCACCTTAAATCTGGTAAGTGAAACTTGGACAATTTACGTTACCTGAGATCGTTGCCTCTGCCTCTCCTGATGCCTCGCGATGAGTGCCGTGGCGGCGGGCTGCACCTGCAGTCACAATGCATCACACACAGTGCAACGCTGGTCGCGAGAGTCACTACAAAAGGCGCCGCGAAGAAATGTATGATGGTGGTGACCTGCGCCTCGCGGTTATAGTTCGCCATCACTATGCTCCCGTTCACGCGGCTGTAATGGCAAGGGAACGTGGCCCCTTTGTATCCCAGTTCGCGGGTGAAGTTCTCGCAGTCGACGATCGGCGGATAGCCGCACCCTTTGATGTTCACCAGGAGCACCGCCTCCACGTCGCCCGGCGTTGGCACTAATGGGGAAAACAAGTTCGAATGACATTAAACAAAATTAAACTCCCCTCCTAAGCAAATTAATGTTCTTAATTAAATAATTAAATAATCTTCAAGCAAACTGTATGTTATTCAATAAATATACATGAAATGCATGTCTCTCCTACATCATAAAAAAATTGTATTAATGATGTCGTACATGGAGATTGGATTTTGAACACAATTTGACATTCAACTTTCTTCGAAATCAAGAAGAGATTTTCTTGAAATCTTTGAACTTACGATATTTTACAACTTGTATATAGCTTAAAGATTTTGCAGTGTAACTCAAAATATGAATGAAACTACAACAACCCAGATTTTTCTATTAATTAATGCAATAATAATAAACATAGAACACAGCTTATATTTTTTCAAAATCATGACAAGGATGTTTGGCGAACTGTTACATGGGTTCGCACTTTCGCAGTTTGCCAATGTATAGACTAATTGTCATTTCACGTTCTCTTCATGACAGGCTTCCAAAGTACTGACCGAAAGTTAGTATTTAATTTAGCGTACCTATCACTCACTGAACAATGTAATCTTGAATGTATCGAAACATACCCATCAGTTATAAAACGACAGAGATCGACAAAAGTTTTTGTAATGATTTTTTAAGAGGTGAATAAATTATTTTAATTTTTTCTGACGAGTTTTCTATTAATTTGGCGAATCAATTTCGATGATATTGATTTCAAGACAAAGTTGAGTTACAAAGGTGAGAACTATAAGATCGACGATAAGCACGAGCGAGCTATGGATTCCTGCAATGCAAATTTTGTGTCAGGAATAATTTAGAAACTGCATTTCTATCGTCATGTTCTTCAAATGGCAAGAAATTATAGAATAAATAAATGAAAATAATTTTCAGCCTTGAGGAAAATGTTACATGAGTTCTAACGTCAATGAAAAACGGTGGATTTGCCTTCCAGTTCATCAAATAATGTAAATGAGAAAAAGGAAACTTATTTAAACACTAAATAAATCGTGACTTTTTTATAAAGGCCCCGATTAATCTTTATTCTATTATACGACACAAGCTATATTTTTTCCGCATGGAATTCCACTGTGAAAGAGAGTAAATCATTGCTCGAACAGTGTAGGATTTTTATGTTTTGACCGCGTTAGCATCTATAAAAAAACTTTTTACATAAAAGCAATAACGAAATGTCTGCTCGAACACGGAAACAACGATTTTGTAAGAACCTAAAGGTTACATGAAACATAAAAAACTTTCATGTTTCAGAGTTCTGTATTCGTTGAAATCGAATTTCCTAACTAAATTGTAGCGCAGAAAATCAGTCTAATATTCTTGGCACGTGTTAGATATTTCTGTCGAGGAGTAAAATGAAATTGTATTTTGATATAATTTACCGCACAGTATACACAAAGTAAAATTGACCTGGAAAATTCAGCAATCTCTACTTATGTAATATGTAAGAAAATTAAAAATGACAGATATCGTAATTTTTCGAACCAAACGTAGATCTTTATACAAACACCAAGTTTCGTGTTTCAACTACTGTTGTTTATAAAAACAAGTAATAAATTTCTGAGCATTCTCGATAACATATAAAATTTCCAAGCCGAACTTCAAACGTTATAAAAATATCCACGAAATCACTAGAGACACACACATACTCTTGTCAGAACGTTCACTCTTGCTCGCACTCTTTGGCAACGTGAACTAGCACGCCATTCCGATGATCAATCATTTCGTGATCTCTCCAGAATTACACGATTTCACAAATAAACGAGGAACGGACTTCGTCTTCGAACAAAATAGAGTACAATATACCAGAGGAACATCTCTTACCGGATGTAGTAGAGGTGTGCGTGATGCCGGTGGAGTTGCCGTGATTTTCTCTACCACCGGTGTCGTTGTTCATGCTCGCGTTGCTCCATGGCGTGTACGTGACGTATATATGGGTACACCTGTAAACGTCACTCGTGCAACCCTCGCGGCAGGAGCTCCAAGTGCAGTTGAACAATCCGGCTACCTCTTCGCGTCTGGACGTGGTGCAGATGACAGGGTCCGGCGAGAAATCGGCGGCCAGGGTGCTGATCGCCGGATCGACGTAGAGCGGCACCAAGAACAGGAGAGCCGCACCGCCGGACGTCGCGACGAATACCAACGCCGAAGTGGCGTAAAAATTGAGCCGCTGACGGCAGGTACGCCGTGGCGGTCGGCGCCGCGAAGCGCCGAACCCGAGTTCCAACAGCTTGCGACGACGTAGCTCTCGCTCTTTTAAGTCGTACTTCTCGTTCAGTTGATGCTGCTGGTGGTGCCTGCTCGTGTGCTCACCGGCGTGGTGATCGTTCTGACACTGGACGCAGCTCGCCTCCAGCAGGAGCTCGGAGCTGCTCCCGCGCATTACCCAACCACTCTCAAATAGGTGCCAACCGGAGCTTCTTCAGGCGTTTCCAGGCGAACGATCGAGGGTGCTCGAGGATCCTTATCTCCACTAGGATTCATCGAGTGCCGGCCGGACTGCTTTTGTCTGCTGACTACGACGAGACGGGGTCAGGGGCTGGCTCGATCGCGAGGTCGACCGTCGCCGTCGAACTTGTCTCTCGCGCGCGCGTTGCAACTGGCAGCTTTCGTTCGATCGAACGATCGCTTCAAAGATTTCATTTAGCGAGCCGGCATCGCTCGACGAACGTTGCCTTCGGACCGTTGACTAATTACTTTTTTGACTAATTGACCGAAGCATTAATCAAATCAAATCTCAACACGGGTGACCAAGCATTTACTGATCACATCGTTTAGGACCATATGGAAACGAAAAATATTCCTAGTTTTTATATCAATCCGTCTGTTCAAAGCGAATTAGATCTGGAGCGTCTCGCGTGAATCTAAAAACAATCTGAACTTCGACAGCGCGATCCGCCTTTGTCGTTACTTCGCCAAATGCGACGACGCCTGCGAGGTTTCATAGAAACTTTTTAAGAACTCGAGGAACATCCCACAATCATTGTGACACATTTCCCGGATATCGATACGTTTCTCATCGTTAAAGTATCGCTGACACTGCATCGTGTCGCTCAACTGGAATGTTCATATATGTATACCCGCTATCGCGACGTTTGGCCTCTCTCGTAAGTGATGTTTCTTTCGTCGAAGCCGTGTTCTTGGACACCGGTGAGCTCTGACTATATCTATTAGCTGCTTGTAATTTAAAAGTCAGCGTCGGTTCTAACAGTCGTATGAACCGGCCGACTCGTCTGCACTTTACAGCGTCCCCGTTTTATCGCTATGCATAATGACCTTGCACGTTTAAAGTTCTTTTAGGCCATCGAAGTAAGTCGATCGATCACGACCTTTTAGCTGTAGTCACGCTGTCGGGCATAGAGCATCTCGCTAGTTCGCTTCGACTCGCTCCTCCGATCTGCGTGTAAAAGTTTCAAGGCCGTTATCTTTCCACTAAGCACGCCTACGAGCCGCTTCTCCCAGATAATTATCACTGAACTCTATCGCATAATCGGCACCACTCGAAAAATCCTTACCAACATTGGCAACCAACTCGACTAGGCCTGATGATATTTATTCACTCTTACGAACGCTCTTCTTGCAATCGATAGAGATCGATAAAGGTTTTCAGAAACGCGTTATATTCCGATCAACCAATTACGCTCCTTGTTACAAATCCAATTGTCTCAAGTTTCTCATTCTCTTATCCACTTCCGTCTTATTCAACGAATCCAGCGCACAAGCATAATCGTCTTTCAGGGATCTTCGGGGCTAACGAGGTCGATGATCGATCGACCGCCGTTGCCATTAGCGCTTGTAATCAACAGGAGGCGCGTCCTGGTCAAGAAACAACAAAGCCCGTGACGCTCGACTAGGATTGATCCGAGGTTTCTTCTCTTCTCTTCTCCCGTGAAAAGGACACGCTGCTCTTCCTTCGCGTCAATACTGTAACCGTAATCAAAGAAATCCGATCGCGACCTCAAAGAACGGCAAACTATCCTCTCTATCAGCTGCTCCCCCACTTATTCTTCGATTACCGTTAGATAAATTCCCCCCAGCTCGGGATCGCGGGTCACCAGTTTAGTCAGGGAGTAGATCGTTAACGATCCCCGCTTTCCTTCTTCTGTTTCAACCAACAAAGCTGGGTCCGATTACATGCAAGGAAATATTTACACCCGCAACTGGTTGCCTTCGATTGCTGCGTGTTGACCTAGAAATCTCGCTCGATCCGTATCGTCGATGTTTACCCTTCCGCGTATTTAAGTGTTTTGCGATCGCGGGATCCGGAAAATCCTCGATCTACCAACACTTGCACCTGCTACCGCGCTAAAACACACCGTCGTCACCGTGTCGCGCTGCCGCCACTTCGATCCACAAGTGTTCGAGTAACGGCTGTTTCAACTGGTCGGGCATCGAACGCGAATGAAACAGGAATCCCGTCGGCATGTAACAATCAACATCTACGATACACCTGGCACCCGGACCTGATTCCTCGAGTGTTTCGCTACCGGCTTGAAATCACGTCTCTCGCAACGTGAAACAAACAACGGACGTCTCTAGGGAGAAGGTGCCTGGAGGGAGTTAGGATCGAGCCAGCTCTTCTACAACTCGGTTACATCAGTGCACCACTTGCACCTGCGTCTCGCGTTCCGGGGTAGCATCCGCCTCGCGGATCGCGAGTTAAAGCGTGACTACTCGTCGAAACTCGACCGAGAGTCCTCGACGGGACAAGCTTTCGTCCGAAGCGACAGGGCGGGGTTCCAGCCGCGCATGAGCGTGTCTCCTCGGCGGCCACCTCCACGTTGCACTACCCCTTGTTTACGCTCCTGCTTTGCTCCTTTTTGCTCGTCTTCGCGTCGCGTCGCGTCGCGCTCGAGACAGACCCCGCTCTGTGACCGTTATCATCCTCTAACTGCAACCTATAATTAAGAGAATTTTTTATGGTATCTTTTCGTTCCTTCACCGTTTTCTGTGTTTTTCTTTCGAAACTCAAGATGGTCGGATGGTTAACGACGAAAAACGAAGTTTATGATCGAATTTGTCGCTCAAGGAATTCTAACTCCGAGAGGCAACGAGCGCTGGAAAAATTCATTGCATTACAGCACTTAATTAAACGGACTATTTTCATGATGAATATAAAAGCACTTCATAAAATTATATTCCTGCAGAAAGATAATTAAGAGAATGAAATCCCTTTACGTCGAAATGATGTGCAATTTGTACTCCGCTGTACGCTTAAACTTGAAACTGTGGACCATCTAGTATATTCAATTTGAATACGATAATTTCAATACGATTAGCATAAGAGGCTTAATAAAATTGGTATTGGATTTCATTATCTCGTTTTCGTATAATCTAAATGAACTCAAAACATGCCTATATGTAAACAATTGATTGATATTTTTTAGGAGTTGAAGTTGGTGATTCTTTAAATAGAACTTGTATAAATTGACTTAGCGAAGGAACCAGATTTTAGTTTTTTTCGCCTGATTTTTTTTGGACACGGAGAACTCTGAAGTCGACAAGAAAATCGGATTAAGGGATTTCAACGTGACTGTTGCATTCTTCCTTAATTCTATGATCGCTGGTAAGAATTCCAAGGAACTGAATATCTTTCTTTTTCCTGCCGAGCAGCAGCGTTTTCGAGGAACTCCATTAAAATACTAAAAAAATAATTTAATCTGAAAAAACGAGGACGTGCAATTGTCGTAAGACTTTTCTTATCTTACCTCGTTTAAAATTGAGTCGGAAAATTATTTACCTTGCTAATAAAATATTATATTAATTTCGGGATATGTAAAGCTAAAGCTTTTGCTCCTCATGTTAATAAAGATAAAAATTGGTTCAGCTACATTTTTTAAAATTATGTCTATTTCGGCATAAGTAGTAATAAAGTGTTTCGAATCAGAATCATCTTCACAAATAGTTATTTCTAGCTATTTGCACATCGTTTACACATCTTTCAAGTATTTATTTTAAAAAAAAGAAGAGAAACGATGTCGTTTATCTCAAGTATAAATCAAGCGTCAACTTCATTCTTCTATTTCTTGCCACGAATCAAACAATTCGAATCCACGAGTCACTTTTCGAACGCAAAACCGTGGGCTGCGACGACGCAACAAAAGCAACAGTTTGCTCGTAAATCTCGTGGTCGTTAAGTCGCCACAAAAAGGAACGTGGCGCTCTGCTCTCGTAGTTCCCTCAAAGCTCTAATATTAATTACACGCACTGCAAGCGTAGACTTATGAATGATGATCAGAGTTTTGATATGAAAATTATAATTTTCTCGGAATCGTGGAACTCTCGTAGCCGTCGTTATATGATACAATGTTTCTCATTCGTCGTTCTCAATTATATTTGAGTTTTATCATATGGTTTCGAACGGTATTAAAATTTATATATATGTAAAAAATTTAATATCTATATGTATTTCATTCACGCTGCAGGTATATTCTAATCGTAATATTATTATAAATGCGAAAGTTCGAATTTTTGTCACTTTACATGTACATTGCTCTTATGCCTGACTGAAACATAAACGTATTTGCATATAAAAGCATTACACAAATAATTGATTATGCAAATTATTTAAAAAATTACATTTCTCAAAATATAATTGCACGAATGGATTTTACAAGAAAAATTATAAGGAAAATATACTAAAAAATTTGAATGCAAAACGCTTTCGTGATTAAGAAGAAAAATATAAAAAACATTATTTATGACTTTTTTCATATGTTTCTTTTTCCTACCGAATCCATTCGTGCAACCAGGTTTAACGAAAATATAATTTCTTAAAAGTAGTCTTATTTATTTGATCCATAAGTACTCCCCATTGGAACTTTTCAATATATTTTTCATGTGCATATTAACAAATTACCACGTAAAAAAGTATATGCACAAAAGCACTCTCATACAATATGTATGAATTCAATAGCGTTCGATTCCATGTGGCTAGCAATTTTGAAAGTATTAATCTTCTAGATTCTAGGTTCTTTCAATAGTCAATAGACGTTCACTTGTACGAGTATTGTGACTCGATATGTAGGCTTTTTAACGGTTTGAACCGCGATGCATTCGAAAAAGTCAACACAATGTCGGTCGTCTTATCCGGATCCAAGTGGTCCATCCTTTTGAAATATCACTTAACCGATACGACGCTTTCTCCGACCAGGCCGATGTTTCATCGGCTCTGAAAGGCTTATTAGGGTTTTAAGATTAGAAAAACGATAGTGCACAAAATGAAATTCGGGAAATTTAAAAAAAAAAAAACGATACATCGAACTGATTTTGGTCAAACATGACTATAAACCTTTAGCAGAAATATGTACATGTACACTTCAGAACCGAAAAAAAGATAAAAATTGGACCACCCGTTGTTGATTCGTACGCGTCAAAATTATATCGCCCATGCTTTATGCCTCGGGCCTTAATAATTTACCTACAGGATGCATCTTTGTAATTTACACGCATGGTGTCTTTAGAGGCCGAAGCGTTGAGAGATCTCTAATTATTACCTACGACAGGGTAATTATTAATATTGAAACTGAAAAGTTCAAGTTTCAATTTTTTTCTCGACTAGAAAAACCTGTACTTCACTAGTTACATTTTAACCCTTCGCACCCTTTTCGTGTCAAGGACAACTAAACATTGATTTTATTCTAACAAGTGATATATTCAGATTGGATAGGAGATTTACATGTAGGTACATACGTGCAGCATAGAATTTATTCAATTACGTTCAATATTTCGATAATCCTTTGTTCATGTGTTGAATTTTTCAAACAATTTTTACAACGATTCAATCAATTATCCTTTATGTATCCATGAACTGCATATTCATTGACATGTTTTTAAATCAGTTCCCTTGTAAACATTTTATATTATTCCATTTTTATCGACTTCTACTTCGTCAATTTTATCCCCAGTTTATCAACTGAATATATCTTTCAAGTATCCTTGATACCTGGCGACACGTTCGTCGCATAAGAGTTGCATAATTCCCCAGAGATTTTATCCGCTTTTAACAAGCGTGTCCAGTTGAGAATCGAATACAATATTGGCAATCGTTCCAGATTATCCCTCGTATGACCTTAATTCGCCAGTTAAACTACGTGATGTGAACGTGAGATAAGAAGACAGCCACCAGAGAGTTTATTAACGCACTGTACCTTCGACTTTTGCCCCGGAATCTAGATCGAGCTTGCAGACGTTTTCGAGGTTCAGCCGCGACGAAAGTTTTCGTCGACGGGTTCGCTGGCGAACATTATTGCTTCTCTTATCGTCGTAACTACACGTTCCAATCTCTCTAAGAGATTTCACCAAAACGAAGAATTATAAGACGGTAATTACACGAGAAAAGCGAAGCGACGTCTCATTTTATATTTTTCACGGTTTCGGAGAAGTTTTATTACTCACACGACAGGTTGATTTACTATTATTTACTTTCTCTTAGAATTAATACGGTTTGCGGTTGGTTTTCTAGTTAATCACAAACGTGGTGTTGTTATGCACAACGAGAGAGTAGAGAACAATTTTATGAGAATTGAATGACAGGCTCGAATTGCTTAAAATTATTCTTAACATTTTGTGAAAGGAAGAATCTAAAATCGGTATTGAAAGATAGTGTTAAATTGAAGAGAGTAAATACGGATAGCAGCCCGATAAATTAAACTATTAATGTTATCCACTAAATTGGCAAAAAATATGAATTTATTGTCTTTATATGGGAAGGCTTCCGGTTCGTTAAGGACAGGGCGCTCAGGTCATGATTTAATAAGATTATACAGATCTTTAACAATGTTCTAAATAGTTTTATGCTAAGGAAAAATTATTTTAAATGAAATGAGGACTAGAACGCCTTAAGGAGTGCCTTAAACTAATTCAAAAACTATCTCAATCACATATAATCATGGCCAGAGTGCCGTAGATAGAAGTTTCCTTTTTGAAGAGGTACTTGATTATCCAAAAATCTTTGAATGTGTATGTATGAGAGCGATGAATCGAATAGTGTAAACCCGCATTTTTTACCAATTTAATGAGTAACATTAACAATCTTCCTGACCGATATCAAAGTCAAATCCCTAAAAAGTCGTAATTGTATAGTGTCTAATTGAAATTGTAAATTGTTTAATAAAAAACAGTAGTTTATTTAAATTGTTTGGAACACACTATTTGTGTGTTCTGTGTTATTCTACTTACTGTGTTATCTACGTTTGACATTCAGCGTAAACGCAGTGCAAGTCCTAGTAATTAATCGCAGAAAACTCCTGATAGATTACCTCTTCTTTTTCGAATTTCTTCTTTCTTCCTGTCTGTATACGTTACTTGAGTGCGATTCATCTTATTCATTGAGCATGTCTTGAGAAATAGCTGCCAGTCGTGTCGATAAAAAGATTGCTGGAGATAAAGGATAGAAATTGGAAAGCTTCTACTGTCTCTTTTCGTTGTTTCTGAAGAATCTATTTTACTGTAAGAATCTCTTGAATTAAATTATGTATATTGAACGATAATGAATTTTCTTAAAAGTAGTATTTATATGTAACGTAATAGAAGTCACTTCAGTGTTATTTCTATTAGACATTAAATTTAGTTTACATTTATGTCTATAGTTGTTTTGTTTGTTTACATTATTTATTTTTACATGTATTTCCTAATTTGTAATCTTTATTAGTCGTTTTTTATTATATAACAATAATGATTCATGTGCCAACCATGACTTTTACAGATATTTTTAATGACGGGTCCATACGAATTAGCATACTCACTAGGTAGTAATCGACTGCCTGATTCAGTTACAACCATAAGAGTATCGATATCCAACAGTGGCAGACTTGTGGCAGAGGAGAAATGAGAGTGCTCACGGCCGGATTTTGCGCAATTTGGATTAATACATTAATGGAAACAAACGTAGGTATTTTTATTTCACCATTCTTGACCGANATCGATATCCAACAGTGGCAGACTTGTGGCAGAGGAGAAATGAGAGTGCTTACGGCCGGGTTTTGCGCAATTTGGATTAATACATTAATGGAAACAAACGTTGGTATTTTTATTTCACCATTCTTGACCGTATGACCAATACCAGTGTACAAAGTCCAATTCGTTAGCGAAGAATTATAGTCTAGATTAAAATTTCTGTACTTTAAATTGTACGTCGATCTTTCAATAATTTAATGTATGTCGGTTTAATTCTGATTAATACATTATTATTCAGGTATCTAAATTTGGATTATATAAAACTGATAGGGAGCAATTTTTTTTGGTACCATAATATTTGTGTAAAAAAATTAATTAATACTTGCTTCGCAGATAACAAGTCTTTACTTTTTTATTTACAAATATTTCATTAAATATAATATTTCTGATGGGCGGAAATTTAGATTTCGAGGGAGCAAATTGGGAACAATTTTTTAAGATAGAAATTGTTAAGATGTTAACAGGGCAGATCTCTGTTTAGTTGGTTCTTGTAAACGCTAAACGTTGAACTGGACTTGTCAGATCCCTGCAAGAAAAAGTTTCTCTCTGGCAGCACTAGTATGGGGAACGTGCAAAACTCATAACAAAACCCGGCCGTGAGTACTCCCATTTCCTCTCTGACAGTGGTCTTACCAAGATTGTCCAATTCNTAATCTTCCAGTTTTCCGCTTTTTTAATATGCATCCTAGTGAACGAAAATCGCGAGCATTTCGTTTGATGCTGGCTTGAGTGCCATAGGCGTCGCTCGTGAATGAAATCCTTTCATTATTCTCTCCGAACAGGTGAAAATGAGGAAAAGGGAGCTTGCGACGAAGCTGAGTGGAAAAAAGCGAGGAAGACCAGGGGTTGTATACACGGAATAGCCGTGATACTCAACTATTTTCTCCAGCAAGGGGGAGTATTCTCCTCCTTATCCTTCCTCCGTTTACCATCCCGTTTTCTCCTGCAACCCCTCTGTTTCCATCCGTCCCTTTCGTGTGCCGTGCCGTGCACCATAGACGGAGTCACGCATCGATCGATCGCCGAAGTCCTTTTTACCCTTGCTAGCAGCGAGGTTTCAGGCCGCGTGTGCATACCGTAGTTCACAAGTTTCGAGAAATATCGATACTGCCCCGACTGGAATTATCGATAGGCACGCGAGAAACGTTGCGGTGGGTGAACCGCAAATTTGTGTAACGATAACGAAGCGAGATCGCGAAGTTTGCAAGTTGTCAGCACAATCAATGGGATTGTTGTATACAGTATACGCACAACAATCTGTTTGCACTTAGCACTTTCGATATCCGTATGAAATTTATCGGGTTTTGTCATAAAGTTTTTGGTTAACGTGAATCCAAACTTCAGTTAACAAGCCTGGTATATCGTGAAGCGTACTATTAAGCATAATAATATAAATTATGTTTGAAGCTAATAAAAAGAATACAACAGGTAGCGAATGATTTATTTTGTATTAATTTCCTGTCTGGCTCGTGCATACAGCACATGCACAATGGTTAGCCAGTTAATAGTATTGTCACCCTGACCTACACTCTGATAATAATTTCCTGTTTCATTGTCAGCAATTCTATGCAGATTTAGCATTTAGATTCGTCTGTGCTATTCAATCTGATCCGACAACAATTGCTGCCAGTAGAATTGGATTTCGATATTGTCGATCGGATCCCATCGGTACCGATTCCTGTTAGATTCCCTCATTAAAATGTAATCCTCATCGCGCGCCTGCATAAATATTACGGTACCACTCGCATGAATAAAAACTACAGAAAGGTCTTTCAGGAATATTGATGACCTAGCTTATTCCATGCTGTCGGAGTATAAACAGACACAGATAATGATTGCATTATGTAGATAGGAAAACATTGTATATCCCTTTCATCTTGAAGAGGGAGTGTACATTCCTTAAGTCCTTCTTCGATTAAATTTATTGGATGTCATAATTGATGACTGGATGGGAATGTCTGTTCTACTTTCCTTCCATTATCACAGAATCGTTTAGCATATATCAAGTACGTCGATACTACACACTGATCGCAATCGTTCGAGATTGTGCAGTACATGATGCTAGACTTTGCGGCGCCATTGAATCATATAACACATATGTATACACACAATACGTTTCTTGTTATGCTCGAGGTCACAGACGATAAATTTTGCTCCTCTGTTAAGTAGCGCGCGAAACGTATTGAGATCAATCTTACTGTATGCAGTAGTGTTAGTAGTAGCTATAATACTAGAACATTCATTTTTCTNTACTCCGTTTGGATGTCATCGTGGAATGCGAAGACTGTGACACGATCGTCGGGGACATCGTGAAAGCTGAGGACTCGGTTGCCTTTGGTTATTAAGCTAGAAGACGGAAGCGAGGAATAAACTAGCTGTTGGCGCAAGTGCATGTAAGTAGAAAAGATTTTCTTGTGACGCGATGTAAAGGTTTTTATAAGCGCGCACCTGCAATCCTGATAACTGTGAGGCAGTATGAGCACGTAGCAAACATTGACGACAACATGGAGCGAAGATGCGTAACGTGACGCAAGGACGCCGAATGACGCGTTTCCGTGGTATCATTTGAGAGAGGAGTACAAGTCGTTTCTACTTCTCACAATTTTATCTGAAAGGATATTACCGATGCACTTTATTAAACGAAGACAAAAAATGAAATAAAAAACTGACGAACAGTTGAATAATTATAATTTAATGCAAATCTATTTTAGACTTGAAAGGAAGTATTATACAGGACGAAACAGCGTTCACAATGAAATTAAGTCTTAGGTAGAAATTTAAGAATCCCAGAATAATAGTAAAATATGTTAGTAAGGTATAATAATTACTGTGGCAATTGATTTAACAGACTGGGAGATATTAAATCTCTTTATAAGACATATAAGAATCGATTTATAATCGCTGTACGTGTAGTTCATTAGGAATTAGAAAAATGAATGTTCCAGTATTATAGCTACTAAAAAGAAATTTGACTTAAGTATTGAACACTACTGCATACAGTAAGATTGATCTCAATACGTTTCTCGCGCTACTTAACAGAGGAGCAAAATTTATCGTCTGTGACCTCGAGCATAACAAGAAACGTATTGTGTGTATACATATGTGTTATATGATTCAATGGCGCCACAAAGTCTAGCATCATGTACTGCACAATCTCGAACGATTGCGATCAGTGTGTAGTATCGACGTACTTGATATATGCTAAACGATTCTGTGATAATGGAAGGAAAGTAGAACAGACATTCCCATCCAGTCATCAATTATGACATCCAATAAATTTAATCGAAGAAGGACTTAAGGAATGTACACTCCCTCTTCAAGATGAAAGGGATATACAATGTTTTCCTATCTACATAATGCAATCATTATCTGTGTCTGTTTATACTCCGACAGCATGGAATAAGCTAGGTCATCAATATTCCTGAAAGACCTTTCTGTAGTTTTTATTCATGCGAGTGGTACCGTAATATTTATGCAGGCGCGCGATGAGGATTACATTTTAATGAGGGAATCTAACAGGAATCGGTACCGATGGGATCCGATCGACAATATCGAAATCCAATTCTACTGGCAGCAATTGTTGTCGGATCAGATTGAATAGCACAGACGAATCTAAATGCTAAATCTGCATAGAATTGCTGACAATGAAACAGGAAATTATTATCAGAGTGTAGGTCAGGGTGACAATACTATTAACTGCCTAACCATTGTGCATATGCACGAGCCAGACAGGAAATTAATACAAAATAAATCATTCGCTACCTGTTGTATTCTTTTTATTAGCTTCAAACATAATTTATATTATTATGCTTAATAGTACGCTTCACGATATACCAGGCTTGTTAACTGAAGTTTGGATTCACGTTAACCAAAAACTTTATGACAAAACCCGATAAATTTCATACGGATATCGAAAGTGCTAAGTGCAAACAGATTGTTGTGCGTATACTGTATACAACAATCCCATTGATTGTGCTGACAACTTGCAAACTTCGCGATCTCGCTTCGTTATCGTTACACAAATTTGCGGTTCACCCACCGCAACGTTTCTCGCGTGCCTATCGATAATTCCAGTCGGGGCAGTATCGATATTTCTCGAAACTTGTGAACTACGGTATGCACACGCGGCCTGAAACCTCGCTGCTAGCAAGGGTAAAAAGGACTTCGGCGATCGATCGATGCGTGACTCCGTCTATGGTGCACGGCACGGCACACGAAAGGGACGGATGGAAACAGAGGGGTTGCAGGAGAAAACGGGATGGTAAACGGAGGAAGGATAAGGAGGAGAATACTCCCCCTTGCTGGAGAAAATAGTTGAGTATCACGGCTATTCCGTGTATACAACCCCTGGTCTTCCTCGCTTTTTTCCACTCAGCTTCGTCGCAAGCTCCCTTTTCCTCATTTTCACCTGTTCGGAGAGAATAATGAAAGGATTTCATTCACGAGCGACGCCTATGGCACTCAAGCCAGCATCAAACGAAATGCTCGCGATTTTCGTTCACTAGGATGCATATTAAAAAAGCGGAAAACTGGAAGATTAGATATTATCCTAAAGCATAGATAAGAGTGCTTTCATTGATAAAGAAACGTGTAGAGTTTTCTTCTCAATTTATATAGTTTCTATTTGGTATAAATATTTTGCATCCGACTTTAAATACATAAATAAATCTGAATTAAGGAAATATGCTTTCAGTTTCGAAAAGTATATTTTATAGATATATTAGGCATTAAGATTAATAACTGTGCGTAACTTTGAACAGAACTGTTTTCAAATATGAAACTACTCAAATTTTATACAATAAATATTTTATACAATATTCTATTTTCTGAGATTATCTAAAAATCTACAACCCGCAAAGAATTATTCACACTTAATAGAACAAAACATTATTAGGTCAATCGATAACGATCAAGTAGGTAGTCAATTGTGGAGACAACTAGGATAAGAATTATTTATCGGCAATCTTTGGCACTCATAACGACGTTAATTTTACTCAAGGCTGTTGTCTGCCTCTAGTGCCATCATTATTCACGTCTTCTTCGGAAACTAATGGGTCAAAATTAAACTGCGGATTTCCATGCAAAGTGGACATTTATAATATCAATTTAAAAAATTTGTTTTAAGTACGAACGTCTCTTTCATCATTCAAACATTAAAGCTTTTGATATTCTGAATAATGTTACAGCTTTTGATATTCTGAATAATTTTACAGCTTTTGATATTCTGTATAATCAGCATTCATAATTTCTTCGCATTCATTTGTTCTACAAATACATAAGAGAAAAAAGCATTCGATTCTTTCGTGCCAACAACACGAATTATGCATGTTAAACCTGATCCATTAATTTTATAATAACATTTTTTTGTGTTTTTCATATGATACCAATTTTACCTCACCCACCCTTTGAGTTTAAGTACCAAGTTCTTACTTTAGATAAACTTTCGAGAACAAAACTTTTTCTCCACCTTGTCGGTCTAATCCTGATACATTATGAACGTCGCCTCATGCATATTTGATGAAAAAGTTAAAAGAACCGAATTTTTTGTCGCACGATAGAGTATCACCTCCTACTTTCATTCTAAGCCGTGTACTAACAAATTTTATTCTCGGCTTATTCTAGTAGCATAATTCTTACAAGTACTTTTATTTTCTAAAAGTGCATAAAATTGTACACAATAACGTTCATATACATATATAATTCTATACTTATACACAAACTTAATCAAATGTTAAAATCACAATAGATGTATCTACTTCAAAAGAGTAAAAGGATGATCGCTTCTTTGTTATTGAAACAAGCATGGATAAGGAATTGATGTAATTTCTAAAGTAGGTTAGTCTGATTGGAGCTCGAGTAAACGCAAATTAAAGGATCGTTCCTCGCGATTCTTCTTAAGTACTTCGTCAGAGTTCATTGAAAACCGAGGTAAACGGATAAGAAAACTGAAGCCATAGGAAATAAATAGGCGTCAAGTAACAGTGGTATAAGGATAGGAAACAAAGTAAAACAGATACACGGGGTAATCCGCCGTTGGTTTCAATCCCGGGGGAGCAATTCGAATGGAGAACATCGGTTTTTATGTACATTTTCGACGGAATGCCAACAATAAATTTTATACACGCCGGAGCATAAACCCTGTGAAAAAAAACAAGCATTACTGAGATTAAAAGATTTGGCGAATGAGAGCTCGCGAAATGAATCAAAGTCAACGAAATGAATTAAATTCATAATATGTCAAGATTAAGAGAAAAGTATATTTCAAATAAAGAACGTTCTTCAAAAAAGTAATAATTTCATACGCGTTGAACCACTGGGTTTTGATTTATAAAATAGGTATAATGAAATAAAAATTATTTGCTTCAATTATTCGTCAAGATTAAACACTTCCAAACCAGCAAACTAAAAAAATAGCTATCCGACAAATAGCTATACGAAACCAAATATTGTCGCAATATCTCTCGTAAGACCAATTTTTATTCAATTAAAAACCCTGGGTGCAAAAGGTAGAGAAATGACAGAGAATCGTTGAAAGCCCACGTTGCGCAGCGAGAGAAAGAAAAATAGCGAGAACTGGCAGAGAGAGGGAGAGAGAGAATGCGAAAGGGTGTTGGTAGGGGTGGATCAAGCGAAAGAGAGACGGCGTGTAGGAGAGAAGATAGGAGCGCAGAAGGACAGAGAAACGAGGGTGTTGGTTGCGAGTCGATAAACCACGGGAAACGCGAGCTCCCTTGCGCACGGCTTCAACATGGCGGCCGGTAAGTCCCATTCCCATTTTCCTTGGACGTTCTTCGGCCAGGTGTAGACCGAGGAAGAGCGGCGTTGGTCAAATTGCGATCGATTCGAGCGAAGCGTCTTCTTTCTTTCTTCGCTCCGTGTCGGCGTGGGTATGGGCGAAAATGATCCGGCGAAATCAATGAACACCGCGGACCACGCGGGTTCGTGTTCATGCGCGAGTGCGTGAGTGCGCGTGAAAGTGTGTATGCTTTACCATGTACGGAGGTTGAAACAACCCTTCCCCATCGGCGATTCTACGTGATTTTCGAATTCTCTTTATGCTTCCAGACGAAAATCCGATATGCGGCTCAGGGAGGCTGTCGTTTCGGTACCGCTGCATCCTGGGGGACTGAACAACAAGTAAGTGCAACCGTGAATCCGTTCAAGCGATCCGGTCGGTCGGTGTCTGCTGTGGTTCGTTCTGTAGTCACTCGATCTCCGTTTCCTCGTCGTGGTCGCTTTCGTGCAACCCCTCGTGCTTTCTTACGGCAGTATGGTAAGAAGGGGGGTGGTTCCCGCGGACACATCGCTGTTTTTTGTGTTGGGGAGACCGATTTCTTTCTTCCATTATAATTGTAAGTTCTTTAACTGAATGACGTGGCTTCCTCCTTTCTTTCCTAAAATTAACTTCTCTTTTCCCTTAAATAGGATTCAAAGATCTCTTCTCTTTTCCTTTAAATAGAATTAAAAGATCTCTTCTAGTTTTTTTCGTGTTCCGTTTTTCTGTCGTTTCACATTTTTAGACGCAGCGTTTCGGTTAACAATTTCGGAATCGATACGTTTTATTTTAATGTGTATCAACTGTTGACCCTGCGCCTTTTGATGTAATTGATCGTGTTATTCAATTATCATTCCATAATTAATTAAACGCTATATCTTTCTTGAATATATATTATTATTAAAGCGAACCAATAAACTATTACTCCAGTAGTGACTTTGTCTATTTTATACGTTTAAAACTCATTTAGTCAGTTTTCTTTATTATAGTTTGCCATACACGAACACTATTTAAAGTCTTCTTAAATTATATGTATTTCTCGTAGAATTAGAGATTAATTCACGATTTAACTGCGTAGTTTTCACCGAGATCTAGCAACGAGTAGCTTTATATGTTACATAATTAGTGTAAATTGTAGAATATTTATTCCGTACCTTATTATTAGCAATGCCACGGCATTTAACTGAAAAGGAAAAGCCATAAGGTTAGTGTTGACTCTAAACGGTCCCCTTTTGATAAAGTTTACCGTATATTCGTTGGTAATCATTCTTCGTTATTTCCCTTTTTGTTTTACTCTTTTCATTCATGCATACCCAGGATACTCGTGCTTCTTGTGGTGCCTGATCAGAGCAAACATACCGAAACAATTATCT